>JABUQX010110361.1:0-40000 GCA_015478945.1 Trachelipus rathkii | reverse complement strand
ATGATTCGGGATCTGATGTAGGCATATTACAACGATGTTTCTGGAACTTTGTAGTTCTTAGAATTGTTATTTCAATACCTAAGCTCTCGCATACATTTTTAGCTTGTGTAAATATGGTTTTAAACTCTGTGTCTGCATTTTGTCTATCTTTTTCGAGAAGTTGAATAATGTCTTTCACTAAATTTATTGCACTGACAATGTCCAAATGGACACTCTGTAACTGTTTTGACAAGGTGTAGGTTATTCCAAGAAATTTACTTAAAACGAATAATGTTATTATAAAATTCAAATTACTGATTGAATTTAACAACGAAGTAGCTTTCTGTGATAATTCACCAGGCCATTCTTTTATTTCTTCCAATGACGCAAGTATTGTCTCAAGAGTCTCTTTAAAAAGGAAAACCGCTTCATGCCGTTCACACCATCTTTTGATCCTCTTGTTATTTTGGTTACTAGAAAACTCTTTTATTTTATCTTCCAGAAGTTTTGTGCGCTTCGGACTCGATCGAAAAAAAGTGCATATTTCAGAGATGAATCCTAAGACGTTTCGAACTGCCTGAATTTTAGAAGAGTCTGAGAGACATAGATTTAAACAATGTGCTACACAATGTGTGTATAGAGCTTTAGGATACTCATTTCGAATAACAGATTGCACTCCTCGGAATTCGCCTCTCATGGAAGAGGCTCCATCATATCTTGGCCTCTTAAATTTTCGAGTTTTAAACCAGATAGCACAGATCTCCAAAAGTACATTTGCCAATGCTTTCCCTGAAATAATCATAAAACCGGAACAAATGATAAAAAAAAATCCTCTCTTAAAGTAAAAGGATATCACCTCCATCACCACCAACCGCGTTCGTGTACCTTACACAAAGTGAAAACTGGTTCGGTTTGGGAAATATCCGTTGTTTCATCAGCTAATACTGAAAAAAAAATTTGTTTTATTAACTTCTTCCACTATTTTCCTTTGTATAAGCTGACTAAATGACTGTATGATTTCATTCTGTATCATCGGACTCGTATACATTGAATTTATGGACGATAGAAGTAAGTTTCTTCAAAACCTGATCACCACCATTTGCTCGAAACCTAAGAAGGCTTCTAAAATTTCCGTCATTTCAGCTGGGTTGATAATTCAATACGTTCAGTCACTTGAGTCCCTTAATGCAAGACCTTGCTGTCCACATAAACGTATAATTTCAATTATTGGTACAGAAGTTTTTCTCTATTTTCCTTCACATTTTTTCTTATTTTGAGAGTGTCCAGTTGTTTGTCTATGTTTTCTATTTTTTTTTAATAAGAGCTTCAATAATATCTTATATATATATATATATATATATATATATATAATATATATATATATATATATATATATATATATATATATATATATATATATATATATATATATATATATATATATATATATATATATATATATATATGTTTGTAGTTTGTTTGCTGAAAAATTTTCAGTCGAAAATTTCGGGGGGGGCTGCAGCCCCCTCAGCCCCCCCCCTGGCTACGCCCCTGAATATATATATATATATATATATACCGATATTTTATCGATAGTTTTTCTGCACAATTATGGAATAGCTTTCGATGTTTTTAAAATATCGATTATCAGTACATCAATAGATTTTTTCCCTATCGGGCATTCCTATTACACAGCAACCGAGTCAGCTATCTCTAAAACTGATGTTGATTTATGGTGGGGGGACTGATCATTACCGAAGGTGAACCTGTACCGACCCTCATACGTGTACGATCATAGGCTAAACCACACAAAACAGTATCTACGACTTCTATAACGACTAAAAAATATATATTTGAACAATTGTGTATCTATATGGTCTTACCTTGAGTTTGTTGTTTTTCAAAGATTTTATTGCTCTTTGATAGTTCTTGTAGACCTAGATAACTTAGCCTGAGACTTTAGTTATTAGCACTTACTTAAACTTAGTATGTATATTGATTAGTTGAAGGTAAAGAGATTAGAGATAGATTGAAAAGTGGGGAATTGAAAATAAATTTACCTCCATACCCTGAACATTTTGATTATTAATTTGAGTTTAACATGCTCACCGGTTAGGACCGTTATTGAATCAGTAGAAATTTTTTCCTTTATCTGGTGAATTCTGAACAATTATATCCAATAGTGACAAATTACAAAATCCACTAAAACTAAAAATAGATAATATAAATGGAAGCATATATGAGTTTTTATATCCTACATCATATATCCTACATGATTATATCATAAAAAAAATATCTCAATATTTCACTTTTTCAAACATTTGAATTTTTGGAAAAGTGAAAAATTTACATATTATTTTTTTCTACTCATCCGATCAACATCAAATTTTCAGGGCTTGTATAGTCGGGCGAGATGCATCTTTTTTTACTTAGATAATTTTTTGTATACTCAAAAGAAAATTTTTAAAAAATTTCCAAAATTTGTTTTTTGAAAATTTGTTCCAAGAACAAATCCAAAACTAATGCATATACAAAGAAATTATCTAAGTAAAAAATGTGCCTCTCTTCCGACTACATATGCCCTGAAAATTTCATCCACTTAGCAGGAACAGGAAAAAAATTACGGCAATTTTTCATTTTAAAATCCAAAAAAAGTGGGTTTGGAAATTGGACAAAGCTCAAAAAAATTGAAAAAGCAAATGTGACTATTGTAGGTAATTGACCCATCTATGCATATTTCAAGTTTGAAGTCATTTCGAAAAAAAATTCTGGAAGTTGATACGACAAACGTCAAAAACATGGGTTTTGAAAAATTGAAAATTCTGAAAGAAAACAACGTTTTAGAGGGCAAAAAAAGCTACCATTCGGTGTTTATAGGGTCAAAATCGGCTGATAATTCCGAATTTTATGTCCATTTTTAGGGGGGTGAAAACTGGGCGTAGCACGAGCCAAATATTGGAACCTGTCCTTATAGTAGTTGATCTCAGCAAATATAAATTATTGGTGCTTTGATTTAAACTAAAACATACATTTGCGAGAGTGGGACTTTTTCTCTTTTTCTGTGACTTCTTTTATTGCAAAGTTGGCAACATAAATAAGGTTTCTTATCAAGTCCAAGACACTGATCTGCGGCATGTTTATAGCTTGAACATTTACTGCATAGACTTATTTCATTACATCTTTTAGCTTTTGAATCATAGGTTTGATAAACATTGCAATTTGTCATCACATGGCCTTGGGATGAACGAAACTTACATGATCTTGAATTACTTTTGACTTTAGAAGTGGAGGAATCAATACTATGAGAAGCTTCATTTCCACCAACTACATTAGTATGAGTTTTGAAATTCTGCAAAGCAGAATTAGAGTCAGGCTTATTTGTAGATTTTAAGGGCTCATTTGTCCTTTGATTTTCATTATTTTTGATTATTGATAATTAGGCTTATCCTAAGGATTGATTTTTTAAGGTTTAAATAAATATCCTGGGGTGGAACGTGTTTGAAATTTTGACCTTTATTATGATTTGAGGTTTAAACAATATTTTTAATAACTTCATTATAGTTATCTAATATTTAAAACAGGAAAATTGGTATTCAACTTGCGAGTAATCTATTTTACTTCCACATTAGGTAATTTTGATAAAACTATGTGGCTAAGTACCACTAACCCTGTAAGCTCCTCAAGATATTTGAGGTTATAAGTTATAACTCTCAAGTTCGTATATTAAAGTTCTGATATTGTTTAAGTAAGCCCTTGTCACATTATATGTTGGGTCAAATACTGGTTTTAAAGAAATTATTTTTTAATGATTTCATCAACAATCAACATCATGATTTCATTAACATTGATTGATTGATAGTCAGGTAAGGAAGTTGTGTTCTGACTGTGCTCTGCCATTTTACTGTGCAATTTGTTTATTTATTGTCTATTTTTGTGCTAATTGTTGTTGTTTTTTTGTTGTTTTTTTTGTATTATAAATAGTGGTGCTAATAGTTTATTTATTTTTATGTAAATCAGTTATTAAAGTTAATTTAGCACTATTATTGGACTAGGTCAGTGTTTGAAAGCCTAACCATAGGCTAGCATAGGCAAGAGATTTACTGTATTCTATGTGGAGGTTTATTTGGATTCTCAAATAGATTTTCTGTTTTTAATAATTTTAATTACAGTCTTTAATAATTGTTACTTTAATTTAGTGATAATTTATATAAATTAAATTAAGTTTCCCAGAGTCATAGTCTACAGTTAGGCCTACCTTATAATTTTTATATATCCCTGGCCTAGGCTAAACTAGATTTAAGCTTGTTTAAATTTTTAACCTGTTTAAAAGACACTAGTTTATTTCTTTTTAGGCTTTAGTGATATTAAACTGTAGTTGGCAAAATAATAGGTACAAGTTAGTAAAGCTAATAATAATTTAAAGTATGCATGCTCTGTCTGATAGCTGTGGGACTGTGAGAGGTGAATATGTGAACAGCTGCCCTGTTTGTGTTTTGAATACAGAGAATGTATTGTTAAGGAAGGAGATTGCAAGACTAAATGAAAATATGAATGAATTGAAAAATTTTGTATTTGAGTTGAGGAAGGAGGGAAGTGTTAGGACAAAAGTTCGTAGGGATGTCGAGGCGAGGAGGGAGTGGGATATAGGGGTAGATAGGAATAGTGATTCATCTAGGCAGGAAGATGAGAGGAAAAAGGATAAAGTAGCTGATATTAGGTCTGCAGATGAATGGAGAGTTGTAGAAAATAGAAATAATAAAATGAGGTTCTCGAAAGTCAGTCAGCCTGTGACCTGAAGTAGCAGGTTCGACTGTCTTCTAGATGGGGAAGGATCAGAGAGGGCCAATGGTATGTTGAGTTTTCTAAAGGGAAGACTGAGGCATTGCTAATTGGAGACTCTATGATACGATACCTAGATAGGACTTTTCAAAATAAGGATAGAAAGAAACGATTGAGAGTATGTTATACAGGTGCAAGAGTGAGTGATATCGTGGATAGAATAGATAGAGAGATTGATTCTACAAATGTTGATTCAAATGTGATTGTGCATGTGGGTACAAATGATATAGGACATAGAAGGTCAGAAGAATTAATAGCAGATAAATAGAGTTGATTCAGAAGATGAAAGCTAGTGGAAGAAGGTGCATGATTTCTGGGATTTTACCTAGGTTAGTGCAGGTCAGGAATGGGGGAAGTAGGGCTTTAGGTGCAAATGAAAGGGTTAGGAAATTGTGTTTTTCAGAAAATATTAGGTTTTTGGATTTGTGGAGAGGATTTGTGGATAAAAATCTTTTTGCAGCAGCTGGAGCTCACTTGAGTCGTAAAGGTGTTGGGCTTTTCAGTACCAGTTTGGAGACTTGTTTATAAAAAAACTAGGTAAAGTTGGGGGTGATGGGCTAAATCTGGATACGAATAATAGCAATGGTAACTGTAATAGTGGTGAGATAAATAAAACTAGTGTTGTTACAGGTTCAAATAATGAAGATAGCAATAACAGCAATTTGAATATCAAATGCTTTTTACACAAATGCTCATAGCCTTAGTAATAAAAAAGATGAGCTGATTAGTTATACCATAAATGAGAATCTAGACATTATTTGCATAACTGAGGCTTGGGTTAATGAAGAATTATATGAAGACTCCTTTCAGGAATATGAAATAGACGGATATTTAATTTTTTTATAACAGCGTATAGGAAAGAAGGGTGGTGGTGTGGCGCTTTATGTTTAAAGCAATATTCAATCTGTATTAATGACTGACTTTAAAGCTAATCATGATATTGAATCAGTGTGGGTAGATATCCTTATGTCAAATAAATCATATAGAATAGGGGCGTTTTATAGACCTCCTGGCCAGAGTCAAGAATTAGACGCGGAAATTGTGAAAGAAATTGAGAAAGCATGCCACAGTAAAGAAAAAGGTATAGTCATAATGGGTGATTTTAATTTTCCTGGCTTTCAATGGGATTCCTTGTCTAATATGGACCATAGTATCTTGATATAAGTATTTATGAATTGTATACTAGATAACTTTTTGAGCCAGATGGTCCATGAACCCACAAGACATGATGCACTATTAGACTTAATATTAACTAACGATGAAAGTATGGTGGATGAAGTTAGAGTTGAGGAGAATTTAAGACTTAGTGACCATAATCTAATTAGATTTAATATGAATGTTATATCTGGGCCCAAATTGCAAGTTAATAAGGAAAAGATCTTAGATTTCCTAAATGGCGATTTTACCAAATTTACTTAGTACAACTGACTGGGATAAAGAGTTTAAAGACCAAAACTGTTTTCCCTTGTGGAAACATTTTTAGCAAATTTTAATGAATATTCAGTCAGTATGTTTTAAAGATAAACCCATTAGGGTGGAGAAGAGAAAACCTGTTTGGTGGAATAGACAGATAAGAGAGAAAATCAAATGAAAAGCGTAGATGCTTTAAAATATTCAAGGGTAGTAATAGGGAGGATGATTTAGAAAATTATAGAAAAAATAGAAATGAGCTTAACCAGTCAATAAGAAAGGCGAATAGAGAGGCAGAAATTAATTTAGCAAGAAATAATAATAAGGACTTGAAGAAGTTTTTTAGCTTTTATAAATTTAAAAGTAATAATAGGACAATTGGTCCGATTAAGACTGATGAAAATTTAGTGAGTTCAGACATGGAGTTGGTCAACATTTTCAATGCTTATTTTGCTTCAGTGTTTACTAAGGAAAAATTAGATAATAGTTTGGAGACTAATAGTTCTTGTGTGCATGTAACAAATAGACCTACAGAAATTGAATTTGACGTAAAAGATATCAAACGTCTACTAGACCAAATTGACCCAAGTAAACCGCAGGCCCTGATGGTATATATGGTAGAATTCTGAAGGAGGGTAGTACCAGCATTGCAAAGGCACTGTATTTGATTTTTAAGCGATCTATAACATTTGGTGAGGTACCAGATGACTGGAAAAGAGCATATGTTGTGCCTATTTATGAGAAAGATAGTAAGGAAAATTTTGGAAATTATAGGCCAGTTAGCTTAATATCTCTGTTTGTAAAGGTTCTGGAAAAGTTACTGAAAGGTCATATAGAGAAATATTTAGAAAGGATGGGTCATGTCAGACAAACCTTTTAGAATTTATGGAATACATTGTTGACTGCATTAACCGAGGAGACCCAGTTGATATTATATATTTAGACTTTAGCAAAGCTTTTGATAAGGTTCCCCACATAAGGCTGATGAAGAAGTTATTCCAATGTGGTTGGATTAAAGAGTGGTTGTGGAATAGAAAACAGTGTGTACAACTAAATGGCAATAAGTCATCATAGGAAATTGTGATGAGTGGTGCCCCACAAGGTTCAGTACTGGGACCACTATTGTTCCTCATATATATAAATGATTTAGACCAGGCACTTAAATGCAAGGTTTCTAAGTTTGCAGATGATACCAAAGTGGCCACCTCAGTTAGAAATAGTGAAGGATGTATAAAGATTCAAAATGATCTTGATAAACTGTTTGAGTGGGCAGATAAGTTTCAAATGAATTTTAATAGTAAAAAGTGTAAGGTTCTTCACATTGGTTACTCAAATAAAAGTTTTAACTATGATTTGAATGGGGATTGAGTTGAGCCTGTGGACCAAGAAAAAGATTTAGGTGTGATTATAAGCAGTAATTTGAAAGTAGCTAATCATTGTTTGGAAGCAAGGAATAAAGCTAATAAGATGCTTGGCATAATAAATAAATAAGTAATAAGTAAAATGTATAATAGCTATGTTCGGCCACTAATAGAGTATTGTGCACAAGTTTGGGCCCTTTATTTAAAGAAAGACTTAGATATTGTAGTCTCCTTATTTTATATTTTATTCAATAACTCTCTCTCTCTCTCTCTCTCTCTCTCTCTCTCTCTCTCTCTCTCTCTCTCTCTCTCTCTCTCTCTCTCTCTCTCTCTCTCTCTCTCTCTCTCTCTCTCTCTCTCTCTCTCTCTCTCTCTCTCTCTCTCTCTCTCTCCCTCTCCTTTTCTTCGGCTCTGTAAGTTTTCCCGCGCATCGCCAGATGTCGCTCACGCTCGTCTCCCTCCTTCTTCTTGTCGTCGCCATTTTGAAGTATACAACGTTATTTTGAACGCTCTTGTGATTTGTGCAAAATAGAGTTTGATTGTGAAGGTAACCAGTTTCCTGATGTGTGTCAATCAACCCTCGTTTTATCAGTGATTACAACGACTGCATTTTTTAGTTGTGATTTCGTCTCGTTTCATATTATTTTACATTTCTTACGTAAAGTACAGGGTAAGCTGTTTAACAATATTTTTTGCTCTATGTATTGTTTACATTTACGTGTTTGAAATATTGTTATTATATGTATTTTCGTGTTCCATATTTTTATAATAATTATTATGTCAATTTATCCATTATCAAATTGTATGCTAAATTTTACAAGTGTATATTTTACTTTTCGTATTTGAATTAGTGTATTAATTTTTATTTCAAATATAATGGTCACTCTTAAAAATCCCCTCGTTAAAGAAAACTTCATTTATAGAGAAACTATTTTATTTTCTTATTTGTATACCGTGTTTTATATATTTTTATACATTTGATTTCATGTATTTTGTATTATGTATTATTTATTTTATTGTTAATTATTGTTATGTTTATTATATATATTGTTTATTTGTTTAAATATAGGGTTGTAAGCTTATTGTTTGCTGATGACAATTCCTAGTTTTTCTCAACCTTAATACTGGCAACAGTACCAATTTTTCTTCAACCTCCTCGGGGCCAATCTCCTGTCCAACCTCAATCCTTCAATATGCTAGAGAGAGTGCAACGTAGAGCAACAAGGATGATTTCTGGGTTTGAGGGTAGAGCTATGAGGAGAGGCTAAAGGAGTTAGGAATGTTTTCTGTATAAAGGCGATTTCTCAGAGGGGACATGATACAAGTCTACAAAATATTTACATCTATTGCTAATACGTAGACTAATAAATTTTTCATAGTAGAGCACGGACAGGTGACCAGGGGGCATAATAAGAAAATTAAGAAGAAACCATGCCATTTTGATATAAGAAAGCATTCATTCAGTAATATGGTTGTTAAATTTTGGAATGGTTTGCCACAGGAGGTTGAGTGCAACTCGATTGCAACATTTAAGAAGGGACTGTATAGGTATATGAATGGTTTGGGTATCATATAGTATATTTTGACTGAGCCAAATTGGCTGGTTCTTAGTTATTGCAGTTATTAAAGCTAATTGCATGTTACTATAAAGATATTAAAGCTATAATGTGATTAGCATGTATATACTTTAGATATAGCTTTAGTTTTTTTTCTTTTAGTTGTAGACTTTGTGTATAAATAGTTATTGACAAGCCATAGAGTGCCTTGTGGATTTGCATGACCATGTTTTAGCCTTTGTGTATTCTGTATATACTGATTGACAAGCCCTAGGGTGCTTTGTGGATTTGCATGAGCATGTTGTTTGGTGATTGGTTCTGTTGGCTTGACTGGGACAGTCTTGATAGGCCCATGTGGCTTCTTACTGTCTTTTTATTTCTAATGCTCTAATGTAATTTTCGTCCAAAAATTCTTTCTCTAGAAGTTCAAGAGCCTTAATTTAATTATTGTCAATAATAGAAAGATTCTGAATCAAAGAGTTTGCATATCCTTTTAATACACTGAAGTTTTATAGAATCATTTCAATTTTTCTGTAAATCTAAGGAACTCTTGAATTTTGAAATGAAAGTTTTATAAGCAAACTTATCAGTTTCATTGCCTTCAAAGAAACAACAATATGAGTAAGTTCTATGTATAGATTCACCTAGATGAGTGCAAGTATATTTTTGAGGGGTTGCATTTTGATCTCCCTTAGATTTTAATTTGCTTAATTTTAATTTAATTGAGTACTGGTACTAAATCTGACTACACAACTCCTCTTTATGAAACTCAGGAACGAGGGAGTCTACTTTATTATCGTTATAAATTTTAATAATATTTGCATCCATTATGAAAGCTCTCTGTTGAAAGTTTATCTTTATTTTATTTATTGTTATTATTATGTAGTGTTTTGTCTAGTGAAAGTGTGTGTGATTTTCAATCCCTACTTTGTTTTAATTAAAAGTTTTATTAACCCTGTCATTCGGTAACTTAAAAGATAAGTTCTAGTTTAAATTTTTTTTTTCAAGTTTTTGTGGTTCTAGGTTTTTAGTAAAGTTATTGCAGATTACATAAGGTTGAGTCTTATTATTTTTTTTTTTATTATTGTACAAAATTTGATTTTTAATTAATTTTAGCACAAACTTTTTAATATAGGTTTTAGCGTACGATCATTTTTATCCCGATTTCTCTTTTTGTTTTTGTCAGTTTTTGCCTTCTGTTTTTATGTGTGTGTGTGTATGTGTGTGTGTGTGTGTGTGTGTGTGTGTGTGTGTGTGTGTGTGTGTGTGTGTGTGTGTGTGTGTGTGTGTGTGTGCGCGCGTGTGTGTGTGTGATAGCAGATTTGCGTAGGCGCAGGCTTTCTATTGACTTTACCAACATCCGCGGCTTAAACTCTAACTTTGCCTCTGTGGAATATCACCTCTCTAACTCTAACCCTAACCTTTTGCTCTTGTCTGAGACTCAAATGGGTAAGAATTCATCCTCTAACTCGTTTAATGTTTCCAACTATATCTTATTTCATAATTTCCGTCTAAAGGGGGAGTATGTGCCTATGTAAACATTAACACTCCTATAACACGTCTCGTGAATCTCGTCGAATCTCCTAATTTCGATGTTCTGTGGCTTAAAATCTTTCTTCTTTTTACTACAATAATCTTGTGCTTCTGCTACTCTTCTTCTAACAGAACAAATTTTCACTCCTATTTTGAATATCTTACTACTTCTCACGAGACTGTTATTTCTTCTCATCCAAATACTGAGGTCCTCTATTTAGGGGATTTCAATGTACACAACACTGAAAGGTTGGGGTCCTCTCATACTGATCTAGGTTGGGAGGAGGCCGAATCATTCAGCAGTCTCAACAATCTGGAACAACTAATTAAAGAACCTATAGACATTCCGGATCGTCCCAACCAATTCTTGAACATACTTGACCTATGTTTCACCCCTAGTCCTTCTCTCTATAAATACACCATTTTCGCTCCTGTTGGCAAATCTGACCACAACCTTATATATCTTAATTCAAACACTTTCTCTCCAACAGCTACATCCTGCCATAGGCGTTCTTTCTGGCACTTTGATCGGGCCGATTAAGAGGCTTTGCGTCGCATCTACACCAACTATAATTGGAATGACTGCTTTGACTCTGGTGACGTTTCGGCTTCTGCCGATAAGGTGGGAGCTGTAATCGTTGATGGGATGAGCAAGTTCATTCGTTCTTTGACTAAATCTTTCTCTCCTCATAATCCATGGTTCGATCGTACTTGTTCTCTGGCCATTCAGGCTAGAGACAGTGCGTATCGGAGGTGGAAAAATTCTCGTTCTCCTATCACTCTCACTAATTTTCATTCAGCTAAAAATCGTTGAAGGGATACTCTTCGTCGAGCAAAGTGGGCTTTCATCAAACGAAAGTGCGCTAACCTCCTTGGTTCTCCTACTGACAAATCTTTCTGGACTCTTGCCAAAAATATCTCCAACAACTTCTGTAAATCTGCCTTTCCTCCTCTTATTCGATCTGATGGTTCTGTTGCTAATTCTCCAACTGAAAAGACCAATCTCTTCGGCCTCCTATTTTCCTCTAACTCAACACTGGACGATTCTGGCATTCCTCTTCCTCCTCCTTCTCCTTTCAGGTGTCCTATGCCTTTGCATGTGATTACATTTGATCAGAAGCACGGGCTCCTGAAATCTATGAACGTTAGGAAAGCTGGTGGCCCGGATGGGATTCCTCCCCGAGTTTTGAGGGACTGTGCTTCCGTGCTGTCCCCTCCCCTCGTTCAACTATATTCTCTATGTGTCAACACTAACACTTTCCCTCAGTGTTGGAAGCACGCACATGTCCAACCTATTCCGAAAAAAGGAAGGCGCTCTGATCCTTCTAACTATTACCCTATAGCTCTCACTTGTATTCTATTTAAGATATTTGAAACCCTTCTCAACTCTCATTTCTTAGATCACCTGGAAACTCATTCCCTTCTTTCCGATCGCCAGTACAACTTTCGGCGTTCGAGGTCTACTGGCAATATACTTTCCTATTTAACCGATTTATGGTTTTCCGCTCTTATGAACTACGGGGAGACTTGCGTGGTGGCGCTTGACATATCCAAAGCATTCGGCCGGGTTTGGCATGCGTCACTGCTCTCCAAGCTCCCCTCCTTTGGGTTTCCTCCTTCTCTTTGCTTACTTATGTCTAGCTTTCTTTCAAATCGCTCAATATCCGCTGTTGTTGATAGGGCGACTTCTTCTTTTCCTGTCAATAGCGGTGTTCTTCAGGGTTCTGTCTTATCTCCTACTTTATTCCTACTTTCCACTAATGATCTTCTCACCTGCACCTCTAACTCTATTCACTCATATGCCGGTGACTCGACCCTTCATTCTTCAACTCATTTCAATTATGCTCCCTCTTTTACTTCTAGAATTGCCTCTCGTCTTTTAATCTTTCCGATCCTATTCTCGCTGATCTGGATAGGATTTTCGGGTGGGGTCGTCTGAACCTTGTGAAATTCAATTCTTTAAAAACTCAACTTCTTCAAATCTCACTCTCTAAAACACCTTCTAACTTTCTTATCTCTTTCGACGGTTCTCTCGTCTCTCCTGTTGACAATATAAACATCCTTGGCCTTAACATAAACAAAAAAATGTCTTGGAAACCTCACATCATAATGGTTGCTAGGGCGGCCTCAAAGAAACTGGGAGTTCTGTTTAGACTGCGAGACTTTTTTCCTCTTCTCAGTTACTCCAGCTATACAAGGGTCTTATCAGCCCTTGTATGGAGTACTGCTCTCATATCTGGGGGGGGCTCTTGTTTCACCCGGCTTTTAGACAGGGTCGAGTCAAAAGCCAAAAGGCTTATAAACTGTTTTGTACTTTCCAGTTCACTTGACCCTCTATCTTTGCAGCGCGATGTTGGTGCTTTATTTCTATTCTATAGGTAACGCAGCGTCAAGTTCTCGAGGTAACTTATCACTCGCGTACCACCACCTTTACGACGTCCACGTAGCACAAGGGTGCTGTGTCTGCACACGAGTTTTGTGTTGATATTGGTAACTCTAGGCTAGTTCGCTGCGGTGCTTCCTTCTCTCCTGCCACTTCTGTTCTGTGGAATTCTCTTCCATCTTCTGTGTTTCCTGCTGTATTTAATCTCCCTCACTTTAAAGCCTGCGTCTGTGCTCATCTGCGTAATTTGCGCTGGAGGGAGAAATTTTGTGCGTACTACACCCCCCTCTTTGAATAGGGCTCTGCCCATGAGTGGTGGTGACAACTGTAAAAAAATAATCTTTTTGTTTAATTTCTTTTAACAAGGACTATACTTCCTCCACAAGGACTTTTAGATAAACTGCATCTTTATCTATACCATTGTCTGTGAACCTACCCTCTATCTGAATAAGAAAAATATCCACTTGTGCTTTGTGGGAAGATAGAGCTTGAAATATAGGCTTAGATTTTTCATTAACTTTATTAACAATTGCTTGTAACTCTGGGCCAGACATTTTGGCTAAAATTAAGTCTTGAATGACCCAAGGACAAATGAAACTTTGAAGAAAGAGGAAAAAATGAAAAATAGTTTACCACTAGGTCAAATTATTTGATGTGAATTTTGAAAACATTAGGATTAGGACATTAGGACATTAGGAATATAGAGACAGTAAAAAGCCACATGGGCCTTCGAGCTGCCCCAGTCAACCCACTACCAAACATGCTCATGCAAATACCCAAAGCCCCTAGGGCCTGTCAATTTGTTGTAACTACAATCCCACCAATTTGCTTAGGTCAAAATAAGATATATTAATATGACACCCAAAAACATCCACATGCATTAATAACTAGTTATGGTCACACATGCCTAGTTAATAACTACTAAAACTAAAACCCGCCAATTTGGTTACGTCAATATATTAGATGATACCCAACCCATCAACTTCACCTTTCTTAAATGTTGCAATCGGTCACACTCAACAACCTCCTCTGGCAGACTATCCAAAAATTTTAACAACCCTATTACTGAAGCATGCTTTCTTATATCAAAGATGGCATTCTTCTTTAATTTTCTTATTATGCCCCCGGTCACCGTCCATGTTCTACTATGGAAAATTTATTGGTCTCTATGATCAAAGAATGTAAATATTTTGTAGACTTGTATCATGTCCCCTCTGAGAAATCGCCTTTCTACAGAAAACATTCCTAACTCCTTCAGCCTCTCCTCATAGCTCTTACCCTCAAACCCCAGAATCATTTGTTGCTCACGTGCACCCTCTAGGCAATCTAAGTCTTTACTTAAATCAAGGGGCCCCCCAAAAACTTGTGCCACAAGACTCTATTACTGGCCTAACATGCTATTATACATTTTACTTATTAACTTCCTTGCTCTTGTAACAACATTGCGATTTATTACCCAGCATCTTATAGCTTTATTTCTAGCTTCCAATACTGATTAGCCACTTTCAAATTTATTGCTTATAATCACACCTAAATCTTTTTCTTGGTCCACAGACTCAAGCCACTCCCCATTCATATCGTAGTTAAAACTTTTATTTGAGTAACCTAGGTGAAGAACCTTACACTTTTTACTATTAAAAAGTGTAAGGTCTAGAAGACCAAAAAAAAAAAAATTTAAATTTTGAAGTTGAAAATGATTTAAGCCTAAAGGCCTAAGTTTGAAATTGAATTTTTTGAGGGAAACACAGAAAGGGAATGAACCAATAATGCATTGCTTTCCCTAATCTCTCATACAAATTTTGAATTAAATACACCCGGACTACTATACTTAGGACAAAAACGGGAATAGGCTAGTCGCGATAGGTCTATGTGGCCTCTTCCGTCTCTATACTTTCAAATGTTTAAATAAACCTTAATTTTAAATTAGTTTTGTACTAAAACAGCACATCTACAAATACTATAAAAACTATTATATACTTCCACATATATATCTTCTATTTTGCTTGTTTTGTTAGTTTATTTTAGGATATAATAACTATTATATACTTTCGCTTATGTCTCTTCTATTTTATTTTATTTTAGACCGTATTAGGATGTAAGATATAAAAAAAGTTCATAAGTATCAAATATTATTTAGTGGAATTTGTACTTTGCCAAAACTGGGTATAATTACAAGAATTCCCTAAACGCCAAAAAATTCACTATAATCACTTCAAAGATTCAAAAATCCGTCCTTGAAGTCGTGCTTGTTGAAACAAAAAAAGTAACAAAATGTAAAAGGGTATAGAGGTAAATTCTTCCATTTTCTTTTCAAATATTTTATCTATCAATCTATCCCTATTCTCTTTACCTTCTCACCAATCAAATTTACCCAAACTAAGATTGTGAGTAAGATAGATACTAAAACCATTAACAATCTAAGACTATCAAGAACTTATTCAAAGAGCAAAAAAATCTTTGAAAACAACAAATTTCAGGTAAGGCTAATTTAGATTTCACAATTGTACTTATATATCAACTTTTATAGTCGTTATATCTTTCAAAGATTTTTTTTTGTTAATTTAATCTGCTTAGATTAAAATTTTCGTCAATTGTGTAATCTATATGGTCTAACGACGGATTTGTTGCAAGTTTCGTTTGATAGCTTCGTGCGTAGCAATATTGCAAATTTAAAATCAACCCTAGCTCCGAAGCTTTAGCAGTTTTCGATATTTTTGTAGGCTATTATTAGGTCAAAATCATTTTTAAATTAATTAAACATATGAAAATATTAGAGACGGTAGAAGCCACAGAGATAGATTGATAGAAAAAATATTGGAAAGAAAATGAAGAAATTGTACCTCTATACCCTTTACATATTGATTAATTTTTTGTTTCACAAGCACGACTAAAGACGGACTTTTGATTTGAAGTGATTATTAGTGATTTTTGGCGGGTTGGGAATTCTTGTAATTTACCAGTTTTGCAACACGTACAAATGTCACAAAATATTTGAACTTATGACTTTTATACTTACTCCTTAATACCGTACTAAAATTAACATAAATTAGAAGAGACCATTACGAAAAATTATTAATGAGGTAGTTCATTAAAAGTAACTAACAAAACAACAAAATCAAATAAAGAGTATATATGATGGAAGATAAATAGTTTTTTATATCTCCTACTGAATGAACTTGAACAATTATATGCAATTAAAAGATTAGCTAAATTTTTAACAATTCAGATAGATCCTGCGAGGGAATTTCTGACACTGCAACCAGCCCAGCTGCGAGATGGTTCTTTCCTTTTGCTGAATTTATTTGAGAAATTTTTTATTGCTGGAGAGTCAATTGGAGTGGATATTGTACTCGAAGTGGACAGGTTCTTACATCTTACTAAAGCAGTACCACCATGTGAAAACGTGAGTATATTGTTAATCTTTGAAGGGATGCTAAATTGAATGATTCAAATAGTTTAGGTTGTCATATTGTAGGATTTTACCAATCTGGATTGGAAGGAGATCACTGCTGCTTTCGAGCTAATACAAGGTCTTCAAATCGTCACTACATTTTGGAGACCCTAGACCAGCATGTACATTTACAATGAGTGTTCCTAAAAATTCGGAGTAGACTCAGAAAACCTCCAAGGTAGGGCCTAGAGGACCGTAGTATTGACAAATATTCAACCTCAAAAAAATTCTGAATTTGTTGTTTGTGATGCGGTTGTCCACTCCTTAATAACACACGTCCTGATCTTTAGTTCGGTTCAGTGCTCTATCTCCAAAACAACCTTGTCAATAATTTCCCCAAAGTCAAAAACTCTTAAATCCCTATGGGTCAAACTGCAGAAGGGTCGTGTAGGCTATTAGGTGTTAGGGCCGATATCTCATTTTTCCTCAGATATTCGAAGAAAAAATTCCAATTTCAAAACTGATTATGGACTCTTCATAACCTTTATAGGACTTTCCTTAGGAATCATGCGTCTTCACTCTTTCGAAAGCCTTTCAAGATTTTTAGTTTTTTGTATGTATTTGGTCTCTTAATTAGAACCTTCTTCTCAGATCCGGAATCGTCAACATACAAAAATAATAATTTTGAGCGTAAGACTCACCTTGAGTGCACCATATACAGACTTACCTCGTTCCATGTGAAATATGTTTGTACTTCTTTCTTCCCAAAAACTTCTTGTTTCACCTGTTAGTGCCCATTTGCTGAGTGCAATGTGCTAGCTTCCAATGAGCTAATGTCTTTCAGTGTTGTCGAGAGGAAAGGAAATGTGTTTTTTCCTGAATACACTAGGGAGTGATGTTGGACAACTAGCCTCCATTTTCGATATTGAGGTTTTATTGAGATAGAATTGCCATAAAGGTTGGACTATCTAAAAAAAAATAGCTAAGGGACACTATTGTTCATATGGAGCGCATCAAATTTCTATCTCCCCCAAAAAGTGCCCACAAAGTATTATAACATTTGATCATGCCTAGGCCTCATAAAATGATGATGAGAGGTTAGTGCTGAACTCTAGGATTGAAGACATTATGGTGATAATATAAATGATTTTAAAATAATAGCTTCGTTAAGTATCATAGTTGGTAAATAAGCGAGGTCTTACGGATAGAAGTGATAAGGTTTGCTTAACCGTATAGTTTTAATTAGATGCACTTTCAAGTTCACACTTAGATAACTGTTCTGAAATCACAATCGATTCTCTCCCAAAGAGAATAACATCAGATAAATCAAAAAACCAACCCAATTAATCTAAAAGGCGTGGCTTATAACTATTGTGTAATGTTATGTTGATGACGTTTATTTACCCCATAGTCGGGAGATTACAACTAGAGTTTGATACCAAAATGGATTTTCAATTTAACTAAAGGTTGAAATATTTCATCTCGTTGGTGGTTTTAGTCAAATTCAGTACCAAATAATTCCGTGGGCCCATATCTTGAGTACGAAAATGGCGCTGGTATTAAACCTCCAAATAATAAATATAAAATATTGGTTGAGAATATCAGAATAATTTGGAATGTAATTCAAGTAAAAAAGGAGGTGCAGTGCGACATACTAAAAATGTTCAACAACGCGACATTCAACCACAAAATGGAAATACAGTCGCTCTGATTACTTAATGCATGCATGGGGTCTGAAGTGAAAAATTATTACTATGTTTCGTATTAACAATTGGGTCTTATTTAGGAAAATTCTCATTATGCAGTTTCTTTAATCTTACAAACGAGAGGGCACAATTGGCAACCTTGGTAAATAAGATGTCCACTTGGCCTCCTCAGATATTAGAAACCGCTTTTCCCC
The DNA here is from genome assembly GCA_015478945.1 of Trachelipus rathkii. Lineage (NCBI taxonomy): Eukaryota > Metazoa > Arthropoda > Malacostraca > Isopoda > Trachelipodidae > Trachelipus > Trachelipus rathkii. The sequence goes on along the minus strand of JABUQX010110361.1, from coordinate 21,648 downwards.
ATTTTACAAAAGACCAGCATTATACAGAAAGAACTCTTTTAAAACTGCTAATTGATTGTACAAAGAAGAATTTAGAGTGGAAAATAAGTTAAATGATACTTGCTGATCATAAATAGACTTTTTTTTAAAAAAATTAAGATGGGTAATAATAGCGTTGATATGTTACAGATGTTTTATCGTCCCTAATTCAGAATCTTCATACTATACAGGCTGACAAAATCATTCTTTATTTAATCGATAAGCCATTAGACTCGGCCTTTGTAATCATCAGAAAGCCATGAGCTCTTGGAATAGGCATCAAGTTGAACTTACTAGATAGTTAGAAGAGTTTTTTTAGATCGAGCACAAGATTGTTTTCTCGAAAATCTGATTCTATGTAAATGTATGTTAAAAAGGAAAGATAGATTCATTCCTTTTTAAAAATCACTTAATGTAGTGAGAAGTATTGTATGGAATCCCTTGCCACAAGAAAGAATCTATGAATATATTTATCCGACGATCATCCATTAATCAAAGGTGGAGGGGTTTAAGCTTCTTACCTTTAGATGGATCCAGTACAAGGAACATATTTAGGCCTTTAGATAATTATACTTTGAATGAATACTATAGTGATAGAAAGTTTAAGTTTGACCCAGCGTGGATATATTCAACCCTTCATTTAGGAATGTATGTAGTAGCAAATATTGTATTCGCCGTAGGAGAAGGCAATACAACTTGCTTTGGGCTGCGTTTAACTGTTTACAGTAAACAAACTTTAATCCAGCGAATAGTTGGGTTCTATCATTAATATTAATCACCATCCTTCCTATTTCAGGCAGTGATGGTCTTGAAGAGAGGGGATTGGACTATTTGGTTGATGAAAAAGTTTTTGCTGAAGATGAAGAGTTTCTTGGCGCCGAACTAAACGTGCACAGTTACGGCATCGGCAAGCTATAAATAAGAGTTCAACATAATAGACTTGAGAATAGACATGACCCACCTGACGAGATAAAGTACTATATCGAAAAAGCGCCATGAATTTATATGTCCGTTGTCAGACAAAAAACATGCGATCAAAATGTCTGCATAAATCAATGGGCCCAGTGGGATCGAAATGAATTCTTTCAATCGGAAGATCCATCCCATGGTGCACAGGACACCCTAGAACCTACCATTAATAGGTTCACCAATATTAAAATAGTGTAGTAAGAAATAAAAAAAGAATTGAAGTGTGTCTAAAGATACCAACTCAATTGTAATAACCCATATTATCATATACTATTGGTGAGATGAAATCCCATGCCCAGGTATAGATAAAGGGAGCCTCAAGTAGAGTTAACCTGATACTAATAATTGTACATCCTAAAGGGGTAATCAGGTCACCATGATGTCCCTTGATTTTTGATTCTGCTTTTGATAAACTAGTTCATTTAGGCTTTTCATTAATATAAACTAAAAACATTTTTATTCATTTTTGCTCTTTACCGGCATAGAGCCAATGAGAAAAGGTGGACATATTGGCTAGTTTCGTGCACAAAAAGCACCCTTTATGATTTTTGATAGCTAGACACATTTAGCTCATAGTATTGTATTCTTCCTCATTATTCTAAAAAATTCAATGATTTGATGAACAATTTGAGAATCAATATTACAAAAAAAATCTACATGTACAACGCGAAACTATCTAAGAACTTTATGTATGCATCACAAGGGCAAGAGAGCCCTATGATTTGAGAGGGGCCACCTTGGCTCGTTGTGAGAATATTAAAATTTAGACCGAAAATACCTGACCTGCCTAAAACTATATAACGAACATATAAAATATATAAATACAGAATGACAGACAGCATCACAAAAATACGTATAAGTGAGTATCGAGGAGAAGGTGTGAGAAGATTAGACGAAATCACTCTATCTCAATTATTCAATATTTAATGGGAATGTAATGAAAATATTAAATAAATCATTCTATACGATACGCGCCTGAAAAGACTGAGGTAAAATCCCAAAAAACAGATCAACTGGGGCCAGGGAACACATGTCATACTTTCGCAAAGCGAGACATCTGGCCCATGATTACTCTTGGTCCGAAACTAGTTTGAAGAGCAACTTTCCCGTTACTTCTAGCTTTGTCAAAAAATGTTTACGTGCAATAAAAAAAGAAAAGTGCATAAATAGTTTACATGAACTAGGCTTATGTAACAAGGAAAACCAAGAAGACTATATCACAGGCCACGCATCAGCAAATCATATGTGATCCTGATTCTCCTAGTTTTTTAGTACTAATTGACGCAAATCCCAACATTGACCATGAAATTTATAATTTATAAGCTTTTAGTTTTTGCCTAAACTACTGTAAGAAGGATCTATCAAAAAGTTACTTTAATCAGGAGACCTTAATTCGTTCTATTGGCGCTGATGTGAAAGTTTTGAAGGCCTTCTATGCTACCCCTTCCGTATCTTTGCCGGCATCAACAGCTATTGCTTCTGAATCTGATCATATTAGTGTAGGGCTTTCCACCAGCAAGGTCCCTTTACCTTGGTTCTAAAAGATGGAAAAAAGCCACATCTCCCCCATTCTTATTGGTTGTGCGCATTGTTCAGATCAATAACATTACAGTACATTTATAATAAATGGTCTTGGTATGAGGAGAAATCTCAATCAATTCGCCCGCACACTTAAATAACAAAATATTCCCACAAATATCAAAAAAAATTATAAATTTTAATTTAAGGATAGTTATTAGCTACGACCGACACTATTGGACACAAGAAACCCATATCTCCGTTCATAAGAGGGCATTGATGGCTTAATGAATAATTTGAGATTTGAAAGTGTAGGATAGTTAGATATGTACCCCCAGATCAATCTTTATACTTACCGCTGTCCTCTTTTGGTTGAAGTTGATCGATATAGCCTGATGGATCGTTTAAATTGATTAGAAGTCTCCTTACTTTTTCGCCAAAGAAATATAAGAGCTCCCATCAAGAGCGTAACTAGATCTCGGTACGGTCTCCCTCATATTAAAGTGTAATATTATGTAAAAAATACTAATCTTAAAATAACTGTTGAAGGCTAAGGACTTTTTTTAGGGTCCCGTATAAAGAGACCCAGACTACAATCAATAACTCATGATTTGTGTTTCAGTTACTTTTTGGAAGCATGCGGCGGTGTAATAATGAGCAATTATGGATATCTCCAAACCCAAAGTAGGGAGACATCAGTATATTGCCTCAAATCTAGCAATCTGATATGGTAACCCTCCCCGTATTAATGGAGTGGAGCTCGGTTGCTTTACATGTTAATTGTTTAAGAGGTAGGTTCTTGATGATATAATCCAGTTTGGAGAAAATTACTAAGATGTTTTTTTAAAATATACAGATGAAAACTCCAAGATTTATTAAGCCAAGTCTTACGAAAGCTCCACGCATCAGATTGTCTCTTTGTTGACCACTATAATCAGAAATCTGCACTACTTCATAGTGTTTCATAAAATCAAGTAAAATCCCAGAGTTACTTTGTTGCGGAGGCAATCCCCAAAATTAACTCAATGATATCTTTTTGATGATTCAAATAGGACAGTTACATTTAACATACCCTGTGACGTTACACTTCTATTTTTATCCTTTAAGACACAACTTATAAATACCATCATACCTAAAGTGATTTTACTGTTAGGGAAAAACTCATAGGCTACCTAGAAAGCACATTAGAGTATTAGTTTTACTAAAAATCTTTTTCTGTTCAAAATTTGTAAGAGAATATCACCTGTCTAGGATTTAAGCACCCTAAATAGAAGGGTAGTGCAATAAGGCCAATAAATTCGTGTAAGATTGATTTATGAAAAGCAGATGATTTAAAAGAATTTGCTAAAGGTGTCCCATGATAATAGGTGAGAGTGTACCAAAGGACGTTGGAATAATGACTCTTCTATATCAGAAATCTCCTTCCAATTGTGGAATTGAAGAATGATCTATATGATATTTCCATATGAACGTTCCTAGATAACGTTTAACACATTTTGAATTGTTCAATCTGCTTTTCCAAATCGTGTTTTTTCCCAGATCATATCAATTATACTGCAGTATCACTCCTAATAACACGATAGGTGCATGCCTGTGCAAACAGAGGAATGCGGCTTAAGATAGAGATTCATTGAAAAAATTTAGAAAATAATGATTTAGTTTAAGCCATGATGATATCTTCCAAGAAACATTTAAGCATCGTAACACCTGGTAGAGTTCCAAGTATCTCCCTCATGAGTATAAAAATTATATTTGGTCACTCACAGAACCTGTATCAAAAACTGATGGAACAAAGTATCAAAACAAAGGTCCGGCCTCGTGTAACATGTTCTCTTAAAACTAATTCTTTACCATCTCTAATAGGCAGGCATATGGCCCAGATCTTATGTCCTTCCTTGTTTCCATTATTCCGGTCATATTCAAAGCAGATGGGCAGGACATTTAAACAGCTTCCTCCCGTTCGAGGTTCAATCTATTTTCCGTCTGCATTTCCGCTTTTGTTTTTTTGGAAAAGTAAATGGTCAATTAAAGCTTATCGATTACTCAAACTCCATTGTTTTTGGTCACTCCCTCACCTTCATCCGCAATATATCATAAGCATCATGCTCAGTCTTATAGATGATGCATGTATTTCTACTTCTATAAATAATTTTTTTTGTGATTAATTTAATTATTAATTCAACAATGATCTACAACATTTAAAAGAACTTTATTATGGAAGACAACAAAGAATGGAATGGTGGTTCCATCTTAGAATTGGGCGCTAATAATTGATCAATAAGAACTGTTAGAACGAAGAGAGGTGAAATAGTTCCAAAGCACTCAAAGGAATCAGAAGATAACGTTCTTGGATATCTTTTAATCCTCTTACAGATAAGTTCAAACTAGCAAAATTTTTCAGTAAATGCTGATGCCAATACCAAAAGATTGTTGTTATCTGCTGTGTCCAGGTTTTTTGATCCTTTAAATACTTTTTTACCCGCCTCTTTAGAGGTCGGTTATCAATTAGGAAATTATGGCAATTAGGTCTCGATTGGGATTGAAAAGGTCCCTGCTGATGTTTAGTTTCCTGGTCTTTCACTATGTTCAGATTTAAATAAATTACATAATATTGAAATTGAGAGTGTGCTTTCTCCACCTTCTCCCTCGAAAACCTCTTTTTCGTATTTCTGTGATGCTTCTTCCATCTTGTTATGGTTTTGCGTTTAGTACTAGGCAAGTCTAATTTATTTCTCAAAGGCCAAAGGTGGCCCTCTCAAACTAGGGGCTTTGCCCTCTTTAGAGTTTGTCTGTGTTCTTATTTTTCAAATGTATCAAATCAATATTATCAGAAATTTCTAATGTTCAGTTCAAAAACCATAAAGGTGTTGTAGATGCTCAAATTTCCCTTGGCGATGGCCTCCTACCGAGGAACGAGGGAAAAGAAAGAAGAGCAAAAAATAAAAATGTTTTTGTAATAATAGCCTCAAAAGAAATCTCTTAAAGATTGGAGAGACTAGGGATACAATGAATCCATTTCTTCATGCTTTCGCTACTACAGCGAACTTTGCTCTTCTGAACTCACCGGCTTCTGATTACCAGGGTGTACAACTCCTACTGTTTCTTTCAAAATTGCCATTATGGCTAAAGGGCCTTCTTGGATTCTTGTAGATCAATCTCAATGGCCTATTAGTAAACCTAAATGTTTGTCTGAGGCCAATAAGGAAAAAGACTTTACAATGTAAAAACACATCTGTGGTTGCTTTCCTTCAGTCTTGTTACCATTTAAAGATTCACTTCAAGTGATGCCATAGGCTTATAAAGTAACTCAAAATATTCCAAATCATTTAGCAGGAGTAAGGGCTGGAGAAAAGATTGTGATCAGAAGCCAAGACTCTATTGGTTGAAGATTAAATGCAGCGCATTGTTTATTCTAAAGGAGTATTATTTCCTTCCAAAAAATCCTAAAAAGGGATGAAATTCCACCGCTGGTCAATCAACTTAACTAATTCATAGATGATAAAGGCCTATCCGATCCAAAGGGAGAATTGCCAAGCACTTTTATATATGAGTATGTGATTAACATCATTCTCTGGCAGGATCATCATCTCATAAATAATAAAGAGACTTTCATTCCAAGACATCGTCACACTTGCGACGGGCAGCCAAGCCCCCTGTGTTTCAAACCAACTATCAATTTCTCAGAGCTCAGTGGCTTCTGGATACCGAAGGCAGCAGGCTTGTAAAAACAAGTTTGCTCAAGACTGAATAGCTATGGCAAAAAAATTTAACAGTATAGCCTTAAATATCAAAATATCGACTATCTCCTCATCATAGTGTTAATCTTTCATGTGCGTCTTTTGGCAACTGGCGTGACTTTATCCAGGGGCATCTCAGTTGTAAAGATTAATGATTAAGGAATTCAAAAATGTATCTATTAAATTTTCCTGCTTAATATCAGAGCTATTCATGTTGATGTCCCCAGATATGTCCACTGAATCCTTTTACTTTCATTCCAACGTTTCACAAATTTATATGGCATACCTACATGGAAAGATATTGCCCAGGAATTTCAAACAACAAAGGTCGGAAAATATCTTCACTGTCATAAGAACATCTCTGGTCCTTCACAATACAGTTCTCCGAACATTGATTGCGTGATCGGATGATGAGACATCCCACCACATTTACCAAGATTCGCGAGTCATTCCAGTAGCGGGGACAGGCCCATAGCGGCGCCCACCGCATCCCGGCCCGCGGGTTCGGAGCAGGAATGATACGAACAGTTAATGGATGTGTCTCTAAAAACTATAGGTAAAGCAACCTTAACCTACTTTCCACTGTTAACCAAGTATTCCAAATATCACCAATGTTATCAATTCAAGACCTTTAAACCTATAGGTCCATCAGATAATGATTTGGAAGTTATTGCTCCAAATTCCTTTTGAAAGCCTTATGGCAATTCAAACCTCATATTCAATGAGGTTTCCACCCCCATATGGGAAAAAACTTCCTCCCTCACAACAAAGACTTAGCCATAACTCTAACTGCTCAAGGAGAGTTTTTGAGACTCCAGGAATTATGGTATAGTCGTTACCATAATTAAATTTGCGCCAGGACTAGTAGAAAATCTCTATCCAGTCAGAGTTGCGACCAACAGAATCTAAGGTTGCAGAGTTATAGTTCTGATACACACACTTAATAAGCCTGACCCTATCTGGCTTTTGGGTAGAGTTCTGAAGTCATTGTTGGTGATGACGATAAGATCAAGAGTGTGTTATTAAAAAAGGGAGATGGACAAACACAAACCTGTCACTATTCTATGTCATCTACTAACACACATTGGAGTTATCCTATTACCCACCTGTCTCCCAGTGGGTAAAACTGATGCGATGAAAGCAAGCAGTGATCTCTCCAATTCAGATGTTCAAAACAATGATAATCCAGATCAAGTTGATCCCTCAAATTCAAATCCAGTTATTCAAAGTAATAGTGTTACTGCTATTGTAGATGTACAACCTTAAACTTCAGGTATAAATTCACCTCCAACTTGACTCTCAACAGAATCAAATTATTCTCAAGCTCAATCAAGTCAAAGAAAGACCTCCCTTAGACAGGCTGCTGTTCCAAGTGTCAAGAATTCCTTTCGCAGAATTTATCTGATTTTGGAAAAAATTTAGCTAATTCTTTAATGCAAAATTACATTGCAAATCTTCAGTGGGAGGATATAAAAACTATATATACTCCACATATATATCTTCTATTTTGCTTGTTTATTAGTTTTTGGATTTAATAACTATTATATACTTTCGCTTATGTCTCGTCTATTTTATTTATTTAGTACCGTTTTAGATGTAAGATATAAAAAAGTCCATAAGTATCAAATATTATTTAGTGGAATTTGTACTTTGCCAAAACTGGGTATAATTACAAGAATTCCCTAAACGCCAAAAATCACTATAATCACTTCAAATTCAAAATCCGTCCTTTTAAGTCGTGCTTGTGAAAACAAAAAATTAATCAAAATGTAAAAGGGTATAGAGGTAAATTTCTTCATTTCTTTTCAAATATTTTTTCTATCAATCTATCTCTATTCTCTTTACCTTCTCACCAATCAAATTTACCCTAACTAAGATTTTAAGTGATAGATTACTTAAAACCATAAGGCAGAGTTATCTAAAAATATATATCCAAAATCCTTTATTACAACAATGCCAAAAAAAATCTTTGAAAACAACAAATTCAGGTAAGGCTAATTTAGATTCACAATTGTACTTATATATCACCTTTTAAAACCTTATAATACTCTATCTGCTAAGAGCCTCAAAATTGGCTAGAATATAATTTGCAATATTGCAAAGGTACGAGTTACCAAGAGCTTGCAACAAACCCGTTCGACAAGACCCAATAGATTACTCAAATTGGCGAAATTTAATCTAAAGCAGATTAAATTTAGAAACCAATCTTTGAAAGCTATAAAAACTAAAAAAATAATGGAAAAATTGAGTCTGTAGGGTCTTACCTTTGGTTTTGTTTTTTTCAAACATTGATTCTCTTTGACAAGCTCTCATAAGTAACTCTGCCTTTTATTCATAGCAGTTACTTAAACTTAATAGGTAAATTGATTAGTTGAAGGTAGAGATAATAGAGATGGATTGAAATAGTAAGAAATTGAAAATATGCAATTTACTTCCATATCAATATTTACATTTTTTATTATGAATTTTGATTCCGAACATGTGCACACGTTAGACTCGTTTTGAGATAAGCGAGAAAACTTTTGAAATGCGTAGTGAATTTTGGATAATTATATCCAATATTGACAAAGTACAAAATCCTCTAAAACATTGTTTTTCATCCTACGTATCTAAATCTAAAATTAACAAAATAGAAAAGATATATATTGAGTATATATTAGTTTTTAATTTTTTATACAGGTACTTTTAAATTATTATTATACAAAATGTAAGAGACACTTTGTATTTTTTGGTAAAAGGTGATAATTTCAAATTTGGTCACTCAGGAAATAATATGAAATGTTGATTGAATAGTATGAAACATATGAAAGCTAACGTGAAGTTTTGAAGGATTTATCACTTTTGTGAGATAATGAATCCGTAGAAAATAGTGAATTAATATTTTTTTGTAAGTTTAGTAGACAATATTTGATAATCCTTTATGGTATTAGTCATTTGATTTTGTATTTTTGTAAATTACATGCGCATTCCTAATTATGGAGTATGGTTAATTATATTTTTTTTAGGATTTTACTTTTAAAATTTAATTTTTCTTTTTTCCAAGTACATTAGGCTCGTGTAGAGTACAAGTACTATTGATTTCTGAAACCTCAAGCAAAATATTTACATGTGCCTATTAAAGGTCAGGTAATTGTGAGCAAGAACCTCACCGATTTATATGAAACTTCCACAAGACACTAAAAATGTATTATTACAAATGTTAATATCAAAATAAAGTTGCAAATAAAAATAACTAATTGTGAAGTTCCATCGAGTCCAATTAATACAAATACTGTATTGAAACTATAAACACTTAATGGACAAAAATGGTATCAACAAATTTTTTGAAGTTTTGGTAATAGCATAGCAGAATCGCAGCATCACTGATTTTTATAAAAATCACAGCATAGATTACAAAAACATAATGAAATATAGAAAATAAAAATGTCAGACGTTTTTAGGAAAAATAGTTACATCCTCTCAAAGTTGTGAATAATTTCATAGGATTTTCTCGTACTTCAACTGACCGGAACTCTATTATATCTCACTTTACGAAGTAGGCTATTTTACAAATCATGAGGAAAGGGAAGAATATAGGCAACATATATATTACAAAATTATAGCTACCGTAAAATTTGATCTTGAAATAAAGAATTTTGTATATTTAAATTTTTTTATATAAAATAAAATTAAAAAATATAATATATATATATATATATATATATATATATATTATATATGTATTTATATATAGAAAATATATATTATTATTAATATTTGTGATTATTATATATATTAATATTGTATACGTTTTTTGCATAGAACCATACAATTGAAGTTCGTGACCGCGCTCACTTGGTCGGACAGGCGGGAGGTTTCGGTTCGAAAGAAGGATTAAATTACCTCTAATATGAGCATAAAACGCAGAAAAGGAGTTGAAGAGCTATTCTTTAAATGTCCCAGTTCATCTTAGTTTATGCCCTGCGTTCGTCTTAGAAGAAAGAATTGAATTGCAGGGGGGAAGAGTAAATTAATTCAATTTACAGTATCCGTGTCCATATCCAATTCTAATATTATCAAGATTATTTGAACATTCGAAATTAAAATTGCAAAAATTTTATTAATGCACTAAAACAAAATTAAATTTATAAACATTTTTAAACCAGGGAGCAACAAAATTTTTTATATTTTATGTCTTCCCGTTAATAAAATAGAGGAAAATGCAGTTTTAAAAAAAAAAAAAAAAAAAAAAAAAAAAAGCAATATTTGAAAAAGCTAGAAAATTTATTTAATCTAAAACATTTTTCGATCTTTATTTAATGCAAAAGTAAATATGCTGTTATTTATTTAAATTTGGATATGAGGAATAGAATTAGTGAAAAAGTCCTGGAAATGATTTGTGTTCAAAGAAGACTTGGATGTTTCGTCGCGGTCAGAACGTAGGAAGATTTTCTTTGCATGGTAAAGGGCGACAGGGTAGCAAACCCGGTCCTTTCCTTTCTGCTTATAATTACTCTTGGACCAGCGTTTGATTTTTTTATGCGCCTAGAAGCACAATCATCTGGAGAACTCTGGAGAACGAGTTTTGAGACCTAATGGAAGAAGATGCTAGTTTCTACTGAAAGGCAAAACCCTACCTAGGTTGTTTAACTCGAGGACTAGCGTCGGAAGCCATTACGCCGAGAAATGGTTTTCTAGAGTTTCTAAGGTTTAAGAGTTTCGGGCCAGAAAGAGAAGACGCTGCGTTCAACTGAACAGGGCGAAAGCCTTACCTGGCGAGTTGTTATAGATTATAGATTTATAATAATAAATATATACTAGTATATATAATATATATATAACATATATATTATATCTAAAAATAATATATATATATATAATATATATATATATATATAATATATTTATATATTATATATATTACATATATATATATAATATAAATATATTATTATTTAATATAATATATATATAAATACTCTATATATATTAATATATATTATATATATATATATTATATATAATATAATATAGTATATATATATTTATAATATAAAATATATATTATATATATATATATATATTATATAATATATATATAATATATATCTATTTTCCATATCCCATGTAAAGGGCTTTCGCCCTGTCAGTTGGACCTGCATTTTCTTCCTTCTGGCCCCAAAACTTCTTAATCCTAGAACACTCTAGAAAAACATTTCTCGGCGCAATGATTTCCGATGCTAGTTCTTGAATTATACACTCAGGCAGGGTTTCACGCCTTTCAGTGAAACTAGCTTTTCTTCCATTTGGCCTTTGAAACTGCGTTCTCCCAGAGCTTTTCAGAAGACTTGACTTAGGCCATAAGATTCCTAATTGTTGTCCAGAGTTCTGCGAGCATAAAAGTCATAAAGGATTAGGGTTGCTAGTCCTGGTCGCGCTTTAGGAACTTGCGAAGAACATAAAGTCTATTATGTTCGCGACTGTGACGAATATCATTTCTTCTTATATTAGACATGATCACATACTCCACTAGATACTGCAAATACTACTGAGGTGTGTATTACTGTATATATATATATAATATATCAATAATATATATAGTATTATATATATATATACATATAATATATATATTATATATATTATATATAATATATATATAATATATTTATACTATATATATATATACTATATTATATAATATACTATTATAATATATATATATAACTATTATATATATTATATATATAATATATAAATCTATAATATATATAACTATAAATATATATATATATACTATATATATATATATATAATATTATATATATTATAGTATATATATATATATATATATTATATATAATATATATATATAATATAATTAAGCAAAGCTATTACTATGGCAAATCTCCAAAATTTTCTTTTCAAACCATGTTTAACGTTGCTTTATTTCATCAATTATTTTTCTTATTTCATTGTTCAAAACTTCAAATGGTAAAATTATTGTGCCCATGCTACGCGTTTTGATTAGGTTTCTCCTTGCGTAAGACCAGCTATTACTCGCCCCCAAATTTGTGTATACAGTTTTTCGTTAATCTTTCTTTGTTTGATGTCAATACAATAAATTAATTGATTCTCTTCCACAGTTTATTCAAGACCACATTTCAGAAACAGTTTTTCTCTGCGACCACTATTTGTCCACGATATCCAACAAACGACTTAGATTTTTTTGTCGCATCTGCTTGCATTTTTTATTACGTTATATTTTCGACGTTTACTATATATTATACTATATATTATAAATATTATATATATAATATATATATATATATATATATATACTATATATAATATATATATATATATATATATATATATATATAATATATGCCATAATACTATAATAATACTAATATATATATATATTTACATATATTATATATATATTACTTATATATATATATTACTAATACTAATATATTATAGGTATATATATATATATATATATATCATTATACCGTGATAGTATATATATATATACTATTATATATATATATATATATATATATATATATATATTATATAATCATTAAAATTAAAAAGTTTCGCTCATCTATATCTTAACTTACTCTCAATTTCTAGCAAGTTTTTTTCCACTCAGTCTGACGGCAACTTCTGATACATTTTCGCTTTCCTTGTTAATACCATTCTAGATTTATTTTTTTAAATTTTAATATTCTTTACCACAAAAGTAAAAAAAACACGAAAGAGAGAAAATTAAATGCAAATAATTTTAGTCGTTTAGTAAGGAACGATTGATCAAGATGGCTGAAGCCTTAAAAGAATGTTCATGCAGACCGTCTTCGTCCAAGGTGACGGACGGATTCTTCGTCTGATTAATATATTTCCTTCGCTCATTACTAATAGCTCCTTACGTCCATCCAAAGCAATCGATGTTTCCCTTCTCCTATTTCCTATTACATCAGACACACAAACCTTCTTAGCCAGTCTCCACATATATATATATATATATATCATATATATATATAATTAGTATATGTATAATATAATATTTATATATATATATATATAATATATACTATATTATATATAACGCAACTCAACTTACTATACGTATATCTATAATACTATATATATATATCATATATATATATATATATATATTATATTACGTCAACAATCATGAATTCTTTAAGTAAAAATTTAATTTATAAAAATACACAAAAATTTAAAAACTGGACACAAAAATTTGTTTTGAATCTGTTAATATTTACTTAACCCTTCTTTTACCCCTCCCTTTGATAATTTCCCCTCTCTTTCCTGCTTCGTGACTCCGGTCCTTCTCCACCATTCCTTAAACAGTTTGTAGAAATAAAACCTTCTTCCTTATCACGCTTTCAGTTAATTCGAGCAAACATTTAAAAATATTTGTTCTTTTTGTTTCCTCTTAAATAAAAATTTGTTTGTATTACCAAAGCTGCGATGTAAATTGATTTAAAAAAAAAATAGGAAAATTCATTTTACGAAACGTTCATGATTGCATTAATGTAGCCATTTTATTTCTTTTATTTTAAAATTTCTTCAAATCAAAAGAGTTCGTAAATTCGTTAGGGCTCTGTGACATTACTTACGGTTTTTCCGTGCATTTCGCTTGCACCAACTCCGGCTGATCACTCCTTTTGTTGTCGTATCTCTGCATGCAAAAACAAATTTAAAAGTTATATTAGTAAATATTTATATATATACTATATATATATTTATAGTATATTATATATTTAAATTTCTATAAGGTTATACATTCAAAATCAATATATATAAAGGTTTGGCTTAATTATACATCGCCATCAGTTACTATGAGAAACAGTAAAAAATTCTGCGGGATCGACTTGCGCTTTTTCGGCGTTACCAGATTATGTTTCTATATATATATATATATATATATATTATATATATATATATATATATATTATATTATATATATATATATATATATTATATATATTTATACTATATATATATATATATATATTATATGTAAAGTCGTTTTATGATTAAAACTAAACGAACACCCTAGAGAGACGCATAAGATATCAGTTGTCGGCGGTCTTACTCGGCTCTAGGGGACGACGGGGCTGAAAAAAAAACTTTTCGTATCCCCCTCTGTCCACATCGGCCTCGAGCCGCCTCAAGAACATATATTTCCCATTGGGGTCGGAGCCGATGAGGGACAGATGGGGATTGGAAGTTATCCCCTCCTCGTACCCACCTAGAGGCCTAGAGCCCGACAACTATATCTGTGTGGTCTACTCTAGGGTCTCATTAGTTTTAAATCATAAAACAACTAATTTTCTAATATATATTATATATATATATTAATATATATATATTATATTTAAATATATATATATATAATATATATATATATATTATATTATTTATTTATATCATATATTATAATATATATATTCAAAAACAATAACTTGGTACGCGAAAAAGCGCGAGTCGATCCAGCAGAATTTTTTACCGGGGTTTTCTCGAATTTCTAACTGATGAACGTTCTATAATTATGCATATATATTATATATATATATATATATCTAATATATAATATAATTGAGGGAGTAATCGTATGTGCATAATCTGCTTAGGCAATTCCGTAATAGTGAAGAAAGATATAGATATACTCTATATATAATTATTATATGCTCAAATATATTATATGTTATATTATATATATTGGTATATATTATATATCATTATATTGAGATTTAAAACTTGGCACTTAAGAAAGGATGCTTGAAGAAAAGACTAGATTTTGGAAGGTGTATGTTATTTTCTTCTATCTAGGGTGAGTAAGGGATTTATAGAAATGGAAAGAAATGGAATAGATTCAACAAGGAAGAGAAGATAGTCTTTTTGTTTTTGAGTAAAAAAACAACAAACATGAATAACTGTTCCGAAATACAGTAAAAATGGGTAAAATCATTGAAGCAAATTTCCTTCTCCGTAGGCCAAAGCAACAACTCAATATCAAAGTTGGGAATATTGAGAAAACTGTGGAAAGAAAGAATTCAGAAATCTCTGATGTGTCAAATGCTTGCATTACAATATCTAATATGATATTTTTTCAAAAATTAAGCTAGTAACGGAAAATTTTTGGGGAAATTAATAGGGTAATACTGAAGATTTAAGTTGTGGAAAAGATATGTGTCGTCAAGGGGAGATAGACTTAATGAAGAGGAATTAGGCGGAATGACTGAGAAAAGCTAGATAGATAAGAGAGCAAAAGATGTAGAACTATAAGATGTGTAGAAACTAAAAAACTAGGGAGAACACAAAGAATGTGTAGGAAAAACGAATGTTTCTATTTTCTTTTATTTTTTACAGGTGCCAGAGATAACTGCATTTTGGAACCTCAGAACGTAACAGCAAAGGAGTTAAACGCGTTTGGTAGTAACATGCAGAAACCCCAGAACTACTGGATTGATAACATTTGGGAAAAGAGACACACGGATTTCCTTGAACAGCTTTTTATTTTTGAAAGGATTTTGTGTTAATTATTGTAGACGATACTGGTAGGCCGTCCTTTTGTTTCTCTTCTAGTATATACGTTATTGTTTTTTTATTCTTAGCGTTGCAAATTCGGATGGGAGCTCTCCCTCTCTCATGCCTGATTGAGAAATGTCAAAAGCATGAGTTTTGAAAAAAAAAAACTTCTTCTTTTATCGAGGATGTTCCTCTTAGGGACGAAGATAAGCGAGGAATGAAGATTATTGGAAAACCTTTTATGATATTAATGCATATAAGAAAGCTCATATATTAGTACTGTCTATACGCACTTGACTAGTTTTAGTATACAAATTCGTCCTTAAGGGGCCATGAAGTCACGTCATTTTCAACGAATTCGTTAATCTTGCTTCTTTGAATAGGATTAATTTTTGGGATGCTCAAAAAAAAGCGAAGCTTACTCTCACAATCAATCCACTTTTAAATAAAATTGACTCGATGATTTCTCTATTTAAGGTTGGTTTAAAGATCATTTAGTGACAGGCGTCTATTCCGAATACCACTTCTTGACAGGACAAGTTATGCCTTATTCGCATGAAACGGGTCCATGGGTAAGCAAAGGAAAGGAGATAGAAGGCTTCAGGGACGGACACAAGTCGGTAGTGAATACCAGGCGTTTGCGGAATAGGGAAATTAGTGTGTCGCGTACTCGAGGTTTTCATCGTTGTTTGTGGCAAAAAAATTCAGGGGGCCTATTGTCTCCGCTCCGCCCCGTATTGGAGGCG
This sequence comes from Trachelipus rathkii, assembly GCA_015478945.1. NCBI lineage: Eukaryota > Metazoa > Arthropoda > Malacostraca > Isopoda > Trachelipodidae > Trachelipus > Trachelipus rathkii. The sequence goes on along the minus strand of JABUQX010110361.1, from coordinate 5,114 downwards.
CTCCGGCTCCTCGGCCTCCAGGCTCCGGCTTCGCCGGGGCTCCGGCTCCGGCTATCGGTTTCGGTCCCGAAGGTTTATCTTATTTACAACTATTTTATATAACTTTTGTCTGTCTTCCGCGCATCCGACCTTCTGAAAACTCCTTTTATCTATGGTACGAAAAATATTTGTATTTATATCCTGCTTGGAGTAGGGGGATGCCCGATATGCTAAAGAAAATATCGAAAAATCGAATATACGATATTTAAAAAATATATATGCGCCGTCGATATTATCGCCAGAAAAAATATCGATATTCGATATTTTCGATATTTCGATATTTTTATAATCCGATTATAATTTGTTATATTATAATATATATATTACTATATATATTAAATATGATATATATATATATATATATAAATATATATATATATATATATTTATATTATATATATATATATATATTAAGTAATATATATATATATATAATATATATTAATTATATATATATATATAATATATCCTCCAGAAGGCGACGCACATTAGCTTTAAAAAACAACATAGGCAAACACTAAAATGAATACATTTTTGGATTCCTGGTAAAAGTTAAAGAATTTCCAGGCTTATGAAAAGTACAAAAAAATAAAACTAAAAGTAAATAAAATAAAATTAAATACAATTTTTTTAGGGATGTGACGATGTTTTTTATTTTACAACGGCAGAGATGATGTTGTTAACAGATTTATTTGCGTTCTTAACAATGAGCAGTTGTTAGGTATTTTACATTATTACGGTTTAATACTAACCTAACTATATATATATATATATATATATATATATATATATATATATATATATATATTAATATATATATTATATATATTATATTATTATATTGGATATATTAAGTATATATAAACTTGATGCCTGGTCTCCCGGTTTCCGGGTGTGGCCGTTAAGTAACTTTGTCCATGATATATTATATATATATAGATATATATGTGAAAGTATATACTAATATATAAGGTATATATTTAATAGACTATATTATCTCTATTTATCGCTACAATAATGATACTATGATTTTATTTAGATTATGTACTATTCTATATTACTTATCTTCTATTATAATTATATATTTATGTAGCAAATCGTGGATATAATATTAATATTACTATGTATATTCTAATGTGTGTGTGTGTGTTTCTATATTATTATAATATATATATATATATATTTATAACTGTATATAGGTAAACATTATGTATCTTACTATTACTATACTATTCAATATTTACTATATATATTATATATACTCATACAGAGACCACCCTCGATAGGAGGGGCTACTTCTGGGGAGGTGAGAGAGCAGGCGACCATCCAGGAAAGATTGTGAGGTGGTAAATTTGTCTAGTAGTCCGTATTTATCATTCACTAATCCTACTTTGTATTCCCTCTTTTTAAGTTTGTAACAGGGATTTCATTAAGACCCGTTGGAAAATCCGGATGAGGATTATTATGCAGGAGATAAATCCAAAGAGGCTTTTGGAAGACCCGGGCAGAAGTTAAATTAAAGAAAGAAGTACTAGCACCTCCCCATGATTAATGGCAAGAACAGTGGTGTGGATGGAGGGTGATGAGAGCTCATGGAATCGAGGACCCGAGTCACTAATAAGCGATGTTTTCCTCTTTGAATATTATAATTTCATTTTAATTTCACTTGCTTTTTTATCTAAGTATAACTTACGGGTGGATTTTTGCCCTCTTCCAGTTGTGTCACAAGAATATTCTTCGGTGCTTTTATTTTTCCACCTTCCGGGCTAATGATCTTATTCGTCTTTCCTCTAGATTTACTATTATCTCGGGGTGATTATTTATTCAATAGGCGGGTGTGGTAACTTCTTCCTACTCTTCTTTTGCTTGTTCTTTTTTTTTTTGGGTTATTTTTTTTTTTATTATTATAATTCCTCGTTTGTTTTGTTTATTCTTCACCCAATATAGTGCTAATCGTCCAGAAGAAGTTTTAAGCGGTGATGTTAGTTTATTAACTCTAATATACATATCGCATATTCGGGACTTATTTCACTGATCTTTGTTGTGCTGGCCGGAATTTGAACTTTTTTTTTTTTTTTGTAGGTTATATTTGTTGTTTGTTCACTCTTTAAAAATATTCTTCTTGTGTATTGTTAACTCGAATCCCTCTTCATCCCCTTTCTGAGTGATCTTCTTCTTGTCTTCGAGATACTCTTACATAGTCAGTTCACCTATTCCTGAATTATTCTTTATTGGTTCTTCATTACGTGAGGTGTTCGCTCTCCTTGTGATGTCCTTCTAATGTTGTTGAGTTTGTTAGACATTTCTAAGGGCGTTCCATTTAGGTTCATCTTTTTATGGTTCTAAGATTTCACCTTCACGTGTTGTCTTATATATAAAGGCGAATTAGCTCTGTCAGATTGATATTTCAAGTTCTCGACCTGTTTGACACGCTTTCATAATCAAGATACATACTATTTAATAGAGTGATTCATTTTGTGTTTAGTAGTATTTATTCGAAAGATATCCTTGACTTGGCCTGATGGCGTTTTCGTTTGTACAACATTCAATTCTTATCGTCCGTAATTAATCCGTTCTGTGAGATTCACGTTTAAAAGGTGACCTTGTGTAGTTTACGGGTGAAAATTGTAGTTTAATGAATAGTAAATGGAGCCCTATACCATACTCTGCGCCCAAAGCTAGTTCCTGATAAACTCTCGCCCCTGTGAATTCCATTTCCTGAATCTGTCCAGGAATCGCTTTTAGGAAGCTTAGCGTATCAACCTCTATTTAATTTCAAGTACTACAGTTCGGCAACGAACTGTGCTTTTATCTTGTTAAGGGCTTTCAACACCAAGTTACTAGGTTAGCTCGTGTAACTTACTTTTTATTATTTAGTTATTTCTAAGATGACTAGATTAATACAAGCTAGGTGGTGTAGAATTATATGAGTCCATCATATTCATATTATCCATAGGTATAAACACCTATAATTTGTGTAAAGTTCATTATACCGCCTGTTAAATTCTACTAAACAGCCAGTCATGCTATTCGAAGCTGCGGGAGAGAATGGTTTCCCCTGTTCAGGAACATAATTTTATTTTCTTAACAGGTTTATATTAAATTGATATTGGTGTAAAAATGGCCTCTCGCGCCTCGTAATATGCTTTTTAACTCTTTTTTTTTCTCTGGTTAATAATATTAACTTACAACTATTTTATAATAAATAATCTGAATGCTACTCACCCTCACATCAGAATACTATATTGTGTATGGCGTTCCCTGCAGACTCGATATTTTACACATAGAATACTATCAACTACCCCCCTTCCCTCACCCATTGTTGGCCGCACTAACATAGGGAATCGCCCAACATCGTTATGAACGCTTCTTCTCCTACTATATATATAGTATAATCGTATCCTATTTATCTATTAATTTTAGAAGTATTATTATAGTATCACTATACTAACTTCCTCTCTATATTATACCTTGATAACTCGATATAATATATATATGTATATATTTATCAGTGGCCGTATTACATTGTGACCTATTGGAGGATAGGAGTTGGTGCTATATAAGTAATATAGTATATATCATATAGTATATAGGTTTATAGTATTTTACCGCGTATTATCTATATATAATATATATCTAGATATATAATAGGCATCAAATACATTGCCGCGACTAAGATTTAACGTTAGCTAGAAAACTTTATATTTGCTACATTACATTTATATAATAAAATATAGTTATTTAAATATAATATATTTTTCTCACTCCCCGTTAACCTAGTATAATAAATCCTGAAATAGATATTAATTTAATTTAAATTTTTATTTATGGAGGTATATGTATTTTCGTCTTTAAGGAGATCTAGTGATTGAGAGTAAATTAGATAGTTAGTGAAGGCATAGTATATTTATTAATGTTAGTAAAGAGAGGTAATTGGTAGGGCAGTAGAGAGAAAGAATTAATGCTTGTGACGATCGAGATAGTGACCTATACTAGTAGACGAGAGTATCACAGTTAATAGTATTGAGTTGATTTATAGATGAAGATGTAGAATAGAATAGTAAAAGAGGTCTTATAATTATTTTTTATTAATAATATAAATATTTTTAATAAAGTCAAATTGAGTTTTTTTTTTTCATAGTAGTAGTGTTAGTAATGAAAATATTATAAATAATGATATAATATTATGTGCTCTGTTTTTTGTGTTTTAGAGAATAGCCTAGGCGCGAGATTTAAAGCGACCTTGCAACTCTTCAGGTCTGTCCAAACTTATTCAAGTTTTCTACAATCTCTCTCAAAAGAGGAGTTGAAACAGATACTGAAGTTATGTGCTAGAAAGTATGTAATGTTTGAGATCTTAGATAGGTAAGCTGTGATAGAGTTGATGTTTTTGTACTTATTTGTTGAAATTTTACTCTGTATGATAAATTACATATAATAGAAAAATTTATGCTTTATATCTACTAGTGAAATTAAAATATTACTATATTAATCTATCATAAAAAATCACAATTATTTACTTTACGTATTTAAAAATAAATGAAAAAAATAGCTTATATAAAGTATTAATTAAGCCTTTGAGGAAAAATATTAATCAGATTTCTTAATATTATTAATAATATTAACTCAATAAATATAATAATATAATCAGGAGTATTCTAAATTTTATAATCAAATACATTTATAATCATTGTGTATATATTATATATATAATGATAAGACACTGATTTATATAATTTTAGGACGGATCTACTGTTAGTTAATTATATTACACACTTCACTTTTGATATCACCAAATCTATAATTATAAATTATATTTAAGCTTAGATAAATGAAATATGTGGATATTTAAGAAGATTCTGGAAACTGGTATAATGCCAGTAATCAGTGATATAAATCATCAAACGAAAAGCTTATTGATGTGATAATTGTATATACTCTCCTAATACAATACATTGTAAAGGTAACTACTTGTGTGGCCTCTCTAAATAAAATTCAGTGTTGACATTAAATCGATATAAATTATGGAACACTATAATTTTATATGCAAGGACATATTTGAACAATGCCTAGAA
>JABUQX010110360.1:12500-15000 GCA_015478945.1 Trachelipus rathkii | reverse complement strand
TATAATTACTTAGCTATATTTATATGTAATAATAATATATATAATATATATATATACATATATAAATATAAGTATATATATATATAATATACATATATATTATATATACTATATATATATATATATAAGTATAATATATTATATATATATAGATATTATATATATATAATATATATATATGATATTGGCCAGCATCCCGAAGAGTTCAGGCATGTAACTAGAAAACTATAACATTCTACAGGAAAAATAAATAACATTTTGGATTTCAGCAAGCAAATTGATTTATGAAACAAAACTTAAAATAAAATTTCATTACTTGTGCACGCATTTATTAAAGAGGATGTTAAGAATTTGAAAATCTTCACACCTGGCTTTTACACGCCTGACTTGACCTTGAAAACGTGTATACTTCTCGAAGAAGCAAAAGTGCCATAATACCACTTTTTTTACCTGGAGAAGAAACTGTTATTTTTTTCTTTTATATCCTTTTAGGGGTACGAAGCGACGGAACCAGGGACAGAGCCGATCGTCCCCGGCACGACGGAAGCCCGAGAAACCCAGACTCTATCCATCGTTCTTGTTTACCGGAGTATTCGTTAGTTTAAGAAAAAAATTCAACATTGGCACCTTTGCGTGCTCACTCGGAGTAAGCGTCATATTTGAATTGTCAAAAAAATGAAATTTTTTCAACATTTTAAACAATTTTAATTTAAAAAGCGTTATTTTTATTTTTTTAATTTCTGCGGTAAAAATGTCTCCTGATTAATTAAATGATATTTATTTTCGTTAACCTGTTATAGTTTCTGTACATGCCTAACTATTCGGATGCTGACATACTATATATAATAATATATATACTTATATATATATATAATATATCATTATTATACTTAGTTTAATATTAATAGTATATATATATATATAATTATATATATATATATTATATATTATATATATATATAGTCTATATAATAGTATATATTATATATATATATAGGCTTTATATTTATATATTATATTTATATATATTATATTTATATGTAAGCTTTAATATTGTATATTTATATGTAGGCTTTTTTTCTCTTTCTGGGGAACGAACTTAATTCTCCCGACTGTAAAAAAGGCTCTTCTTAAAAGTAAAACCGCATTTCTTCAGATAATAATTAATATATCTCGGATAATGATCATATTGTTTGAAATAATGAATAGTTTATGCTCAATTGGTGCATTAAATCTCTCTCTCTTCTCTCTCTCTCTCTCTTCTCTCTCCTTTCTCTCTCTCTCTCTCTCTCTCTCTCTCTCTCTCTCTCTCTCACAATATCTTGCCGACAAGTGAATTACTGTGCGAGATAATAGAGATAAATTTTGTCAAATGATACTTATTGTTTGCGATAATTGAAATAATTTATCTCGAATGATGATTAATATATTGTTTGAATAAATTGAGATAATTTATCTCGAATGTTGATTAATTTAATTTTTAAGGTAATTTTCACGAATTTAGGGTAATTTTTCATTTATCGTTTGAATTATTTTTTTTATTATAAATTTATAAATTATACAAGATATATAATTTATATATAAATTTTATATAATTTATCGTTTGAATTATTTTTTTATTTTATATTTAAAGTGTTGTAACCTCACGGGCATAGCCCTATTCTAGGAAGGGAACTTCTCTAGGTAATTGCTACCTAGCGTCCGGACTAGGGATCGAACCCGGACCCTTGCCATGTGACTCTGTCGCTCTACCGATTGAGCCACGATAATTAACTTTTAATTTATCTCTAATGACGATTAAATAAGGTTTAGATAATTAAGATATCTTATCTCGAATGATGAGAATTTTTCGTTTGAAATAATTTAAAATAATTTATCAGAAATCATAATTAAATTTTTTAAGATAATTTAGATTTTATTTCTAGTGATAATTGACGCATTTGATGCCGCGTGACACGCCTTATCTGTCACAAGGTACCTGTGACACGCCTTATCTGTCACAAGGTGCCGCGTGACACGCCTGTATCTGTCACAAGGTACCGCGTGACACGCCTTATCTATCACAAGGTACCATGTGACACGCCTTATCTGTCACAAGGTACCGCGTGACACGCCGGAGTTGTCACACCCCCATTTTCTTTTCATTGATCTATATATAATTAATTAGTTAATTAATTATTAATTAATTTTTCCTATATCAACTTAAAGAAAATTAGTATAATTAATTAATCAAATAATAATTTAAAAGTTTTTATAACATAAAAGTAATGTTCGAGTTGATATTTATCTTTTTAAATTAAAATAATTTTTCTTAGTAATTATCTAATCTTTAATGAGATAATTTGTAAAATTTTCATTTTAATTTATAAAGGTAAATATCAACTCGATCATTATTATAAACACACACACACACACCTACACACACACACACACACCGACACCTACACACACACACCTACACGCACACACACCACACACACACCACACACACACACACACA
>JABUQX010110360.1:2500-7500 GCA_015478945.1 Trachelipus rathkii | reverse complement strand
TATTCTTATGTTATTGTTATTGTTAGTGTTATTGTTTATATTATGTTTATTATATTATTATTGTTATTATTTACTATTATTATTACTAAATTATTATATTGATTATTATTATTATTATTATTATATATTATTATTATTATTAATTATTTTATTAAATTATTATTGAATATTATTATATTCATTATATTATTATTATTATTTATATATTATTATTATTATATTATTATTATTATTTATTATCTATAGTATTTAAACATTATGATTATGAGTAATGATTATGATTATGATTATGATTGTTTCATATTATTATATATTATTATTATTATTAGTTAAATATGAACGCAGCTGTAAGTTGGGACGAAATTCCTCTTAATAATAAGACCCATAATACTGAATATATCTCTCCGGATTTATTAAAAAAATCAATTAATATACCATCTGAAAGAAACAATTTTGCATTGTTACATCTTAACGTAAGAAGTATTCATAAACATTACGAAGATTTTCTTAATTATTTAGGCTATCAAAATATTAATCCCGATGCTGTCGTACTCAGCGAAACTTTTCTTAATGACTACAATAAAGAGCTGTATACACTTCCAGGATATAAGGGATACCATATTGTTAGACCGGGAAATAAAAGAGGAGGGGGAATCTCTCTTTACTTAAAAAATGATATTTGCGATAACCCAAAAGTAGAATTCTCACAAATCGACGACACTATAGAAGTTCTTGCCGTTCGCGTTGTGAATAAATCATTTAATATGATAATAGTGGGCTTATACCGACCCCCAAATGCGTCGAAAAAGGAATTCATAAAATCTCTCGAAGTTATAATGCAAACATACTTGCGTAATACAAAGGTAATAATTGCCGGTGATTTCAACATTGATTTAGGTAATAATAGTTCCTCTTCTGGGAACAATGCTTTATCAAATGTAATGATGTCAAATGGAATGATTAATTACATAACCGTACCAACCAGGCCTAATACCATTAAGAACAGAAATCCAACTTTAATCGACCATATATGGAGCAATATTGAGGTTGATATCAAATCTTTTGTAATCAAGACAGATATTTCGGATCATTATCCCTGTCTTGTAAAATTCCGTATCGATAAAACACAAACTCTTACCACTATAAAATACAGGCGTGATGACGAAAACTGCCGGCGAAATTTTAGAAATAAAATAAATGAGTTAGATTTTTCATACATACAAAATGAGGAGATAGACATACATACTAAATTTAACTGCTTTTTAGACTCCCTAAACACGAGCTATCATGATTCTTTCCCAATAAAAACCAAAAGATTAGGCCCAAAAAGGATTAAGAATCCGTGGATTACACCTGGTATAATAAACTCTATAAACCAAAAGCATAAACTCTATAGAAATTATAAAATAGGCGTCATACCTTTTCAATTATATAATAATTACGATAAACAATTAAAAATCGTCTTGAAGAAAGCAAAGAGGAAATATTATACAAATAAATTTAATGTAGCATATGATGATTCAAAAACTACATGGGGTTTAATTAACAAATTAGTCAACAAAAATAAATCAAAAACAATCAAAATAAACGAACTAAAAATAAGAGGAGAAATAATTAAAGGACAAAAGGAAATTGCCGACCAACTCAATAAGCACTTTGTAAGCATTGGTAAGCAAACTGCGGTAGGCAGGCCTCCAAGTCAAACCGCATTTGAGACCTTCATGGGACAGTGTGGCTCTCGCTTCTCTTTTCAAAATATTGTGGCTTCAGAAGTCAAAACGATAATCACTGAACTAAAAAATAAGAAATGCGATCTTTTTACCATTCCAAACCACATTTACAAAACAATTGCCGACATAATTGACTCTCCTTTAAAAGACCTCTTTAACATCTCCCTTCACACGGGAATTTTCCCAGAAATTTTAAAAGTCTCACGTGTCACTCCTGTGCATAAAAAAGGTGATAAAAATGATCCCACAAACTATAGACCGATCTCAATTTCACAAACGATTAGCAAATTATTTGAAAAATTACTGTTGAAGCGCTTGACAGAATATCTTAATATGAATAACATTCTTAACGACCTTCAATTTGGCTTTAGGAAAAATAGGTCTACAACTGAGGCCCTTGTTTGTATGACGGAAAAAATATATGAAAATATAGAACACAAAAACTCATCTGCGCTTATTTTATTGGATCTTTCAAAAGCATTTGATACAATAGATCATCGTATACTTCTGAGAAAAATGTATAAAATGGGAATTCAGGGAAATACACTACAATGGTTTAAAACATATCTAGAAGGAAGATCACAGTATATCAAATTGGGTGAAATACGCTCGGATAAACTGCAAATAAATTGTGGTGTTCCACAAGGATCTATACTTGGCCCTTTACTATTTACTCTTTATACTAATGACATATTTAACTCACACGATTCTTTCATGGTTGCTTTTGCCGATGACATATCAATATTAATAAGTGATAAAGATCCAAACATCCTACCAGAGAAAACGATAGACACATTAAATAAGATTGCAACATGGATCGATTACAACAAACTTACACTAAATGTACAAAAAACTTCATACATTCTTATTAGCAATAAAACTATAACTGATAATTTCAACATAAAAATAAAAGGAGTTGAACTGAAAAGAGACACATATGCAAAAATACTTGGGGTAATAGTTGATGAAAAATTAACATTTAAAGAACATATTAAACAGTTAGTGAGTAAAAACTAGCAAAGTACATGTATATACTAGTCAAATTAGCAAAATACATTCCTCTATATATACTGAAAAAGATATATAATGCTCATGTGCATCCACTTTTACTATATTGTCTCCCAATATACGGCATAGCAAATAAATCAGTTATTCAACCGCTTATAACTATGCAAAAACGTTTTATACGACTCCTAAGCGCTGCTAGAAGCTTCTATGATCATACAACACCTTCATTTAAAAAACTTAAAATTCTGCAGTTCGAAGATCTGTTAAAGCTATCTCTTTTAAAAGAGCAGCATAAGATCATACATAATAAAGCCTGTAACTTATTGTTAACTAATTATCAAAATAATCAAAACCGAAGAGTAGGGCACTACGAAATAGTTCACATATCAACCCCCCTTTATTTAGATTAGAAAAAGCTAGACAAGCAGCTAGCTATAAAGGTGCTAAACTTTATAACGAATTACCGCATAATTTAAAAAATGAAGAATCCTTAAAAGCATTTACATTTAAAGTGAAAAAACGTTTTATTGATAATACTAATTATTATTTATTATATATTATTATTATTGATTATTATTATTATTAATCTTATTATTATTATTATTAATATTATTATTAGTATTATTGATATTATTATTATTCATTATTTAGGTATGTATTACTATTATTATTATTATTATTATTATATTATTATTATTATTATATATATTATTATTCGATTATTATCTTTATTCTTATTATTATTATTATTATTAATTATTACTACTATATTATTATTATTATTATTGATTATTATTATTATATTATTATTATTAGTTATTATCATTATTATTATAGACATGTGGAATACATTAGTGAGTTACTGACCAGGGTATATTTCAAGTTTTTAACGATAAGGCTAAAGTAAATAGTGGTAAACCACAAAAATTCAATTTTAAGAAATTTTGTCAGCTGCAAAACATAGGTTCATATATTATTATTATATTATATTATTATTCTATTATATTATTATTATTATTATTATTCCACTAATATATATAAAAAAATTAATTTTGTAACTATGATTGATTCATTATTATTATTATTCATATTATAATAATGAGTTTGTAATCATTTATATTATTCATTCATTTTATTATTATTATTATTATATTATTATTATACAATTCTTCTTCTTATCTTTTTCTTTGTTCTTTCTTTTATTATTATTATGATTATATGTATATTATTATTATATTATTATTATTATTAATTATTTCATTATATATATTATTATTATTCTTATGTTGTATTAAAATTATTCCTTATTTTTATCCTTCGCCAATTATTCAAAATATTATTATTTATTATATTATTTTATTATTATTATTATTATTATTATTATTATTATTATTATTATTATTATTATTATTATTATTATTATTATTATTATATTATTATTTCTTACTTTATTATTTATAATTTATAATTTATAATTTATTATTTATTATTTTATCTATTATTATTTATCTATTATTATTTATTAGTTTTTATTTATTATTTTTTTTTATTATTTATCATTTGTTCTCTTATTCATTATTATTTTATTATTATTATATATTATTATTATATTATTTACTATTATTCCCTTATATTATTATTAATATTTAATTTTATTTTTTTTATTTTTTTTTTTAAAATATTTTATTATTTATTAATTTTTAAATTTTTGAATTTTTTTCTTTAAATTTTTATTTTTATTTTTATAATTATTATTTTTATTTATTTTTTTATTTTTATTTTAAATGTTATTATTATATCTATTATTATTATTATTATATGTTATTATTATTATTATTATTATTATTATTATTATTGTATTTTGTTTTTATAAATTGTCTACTAATTTTCTTATTTTTATTATTTTATTATTTTCCTTTTACATTATTTAATATCTTATTTCTGTAAATTTATTTTATTATTTTATTTTTATATTATTTAATTTCCATTTTTATTATTTTTATTTTTTTATTATTATTATTTTTATTATTATTATTATTTTTATTATGATTTGCTTGGTGATGATTGGATTGGTCCTAATTTGTATTTAATATTATGGGATTATTATTATATTATTATTATATTATTATATTATTATTATTATATTATTATTATTATTATTATTATTATTATGATTATTTATTTTAAAGACTATTGACATTGTTATAGCATTCTTAACCTTAATATATTACTTATTATTATTATTATTAATTATAATTATTA
>JABUQX010110359.1:32500-40744 GCA_015478945.1 Trachelipus rathkii | reverse complement strand
GACATCATATATACGTATATACTATATATATTTATATATATATATATATATATATATATATATATATATATATAGCTATATATATTATATATATATATGTATATACTAGATATAGTAATATATTTATATCATAAATATATATAGATATTAATATATATACTATATATATATATATATATATTTATATATATATATATATATACTAATTATATATATATATACCTGCTCAGTAAACTTATTATATATATTATATATATTATATAATATAATAGTATAATATAATAGTATATTCGTACTATAATACTAAAATATATATAAATATATGATATATATAGGTATATTAATATATTATTATATATAATATATACGATATATTACTATATATAATATATATATACATATTATATCATATATATAATATATAATACATATATATATATATATATAGATATACTATATTATATATAATATATATATTTAATATTATATTTATTACTCAGGTTGAACCGTTTAGACGAAGACTGGAATACTAACAATTATTTCTAGGTAAGTTATGTACTGTACTAATATATATATATGATCATCATCATCATCAAACTACTACTATAACTACTAATACGATACTAATATATACTCACTAATAGATATAGTATTACTATATATATTCATACTAATTCTTATATATAGTAATATATACGTATATTATATTTACATTAATAATAAATAGTAATAATAAAATAATAATTACTAATTAATATTAAATCATATAATATAATTTAATATAATAATATGAATAATAATAATAACTAATCAATTATCTAATAATAATATAAGATAATAAATAATCATAAATAAAATTATTAATTCAATAATAATATAAAATAATAATGTAACAAAATTTTAAATAACATTCGAATTAATAATTAGATAATAAAATAATAATGAATGCAATAATAATGAATAATAATAATAAAATAATAAAATAATAATACATAATAATATATAATAATAATAATAAAAATAATGAATAATAATAATAATATTAATAAAAACATTATATATGAATATTAAATAATAATATAATATAATATAATAATCAATAATAAATAAAATAGATAATAATAATAATAATAATAATCAATAATAATAATACATAATATAATCATATATAATAATAATAATAATATATCAATAATAAATATTATGATACTTTTTTCAATAATAAAAGTTAAATAATATAAAGATATAATTTTATATTAATTATTATATTATTATTATTCTTATCTATTATATTATTCATTATTATGTTATTTATTCATGATCTATATTAAATTATTAGCTATGATATTATATTATTATTTATTATTAGATTTCATTATTAATTCATGATTATTATTATTATTATGTATATATTATTGATTATTATTTTATTATATTATGTTATTCATTTTATTATTATTATATTATTATTATATATCTATTATTATGATTCATTATTATTATTATTATTATTATTTGATTATTATTTTTTTATTATTATTATTAATTTACTATTATTATGTACTCTATTTCAGGATTAATCTATCACTTTCCAGAATTTATATAAAAACCAATTATATACAACCATAAGAGAATCAAACCACGCCTCTAAGAAACGAACCAACGAAAGGATCGTTACCACCATATCATCTGGCAACCTCAAACCACCCACAGCCTCAACACCTCATGAGATCTACCGTACCTCGACTTCGAGGCTTGTCTGCCTTGCAGGTTGAGCTTATTGAGAAGGTATAAGAACAGGTGCGCAAAAACCAGAGTCCGGGTTCCGAAGTAATCCCGAAACTAAATGTACTTTAAGATGATCTTCATTCATTCATTATTATTATTATTATTATTATTATTCATTATTATTATTTATATTATATTATTCATTTAGTATTATTATTATATGTATTATTATTAATTATTATATTTATATATTAGTTATTATTATATATTTTATATTATATTATATATATTCCGTCTATAATTAATTTGACTGGGTCACCATTGGAGTGGCTACATCAAATGAAGAAATTGGCTTAAGCAAATTTTTTTTAGTTTTTTTAAATAATAGGTAAGTTATTAAGGGGAGAGGAGAGAAGAGAGAAGAGAGACGGAGAGAGTATTGGGACCAGAAGGAGGAAGCGAGCAGAGAGAGAGAGAGAGAGAGAGAGAGAGACGAGAGAGAGATAGAGAGAGAGAGTCTAAAAATTGAAAAATTCTGAATCTCGGGATGTCATCCTCCTTTTGTCAGGAACTCATACCGCAATGCTCGAGTTGCTTTTATTATAAAACTGATGGGCTAATGTTAGTTAAACCAGCATGGGCAAAGATATATAGTTAATAGTGAAGGGTCTAGGCCTGGAAAACTTAGAGTAAGGAGCATAAAATCCATTTTCTTTAACAGGACACTGATTTTTATTTGTGTATCTGTTCATCTATGTACCTTTCGCATTGTTTTAACAGTTAATTTAATAGTTTTCTAACTCACCCCACCCCCACCCGCCTGGTAGTTATACTGTATTATTGAATCTTTAGAATTATATTAACTATTATTATCACTTTAATATATTAATTTAAATAAAAAAAATAAGTTAAAAAATCTACGAAAAAAGATATATATGTATTAAATTCTGAATAAATTAAAAAAGAAAAATAAAAAAACGATAGCAACAAATGAACCCCAATATCACTTTAACAAATTAAAATAAATGTTCAAAATCACACAAGCACACATTAACAGGAACACGCATCTGGATTCCAAATCTCATTATTATCAAATGAAAAATGAAAAAAGAAGATAATGAAAAATTATTAGATTATATTATTATTATCAGATTATTTATTATTATTATTTTTTATTATTATTATATTATTATTATTATTATTATAGTATTATTAGTATTATTATTTATTATTATTATTATTATTATTATTATTATTATTACTATTATTATTATTATTATATTATTATTAAATTATTATTATTATTATTATTATTATTATTATTATTATTTTATTATTATTCATATTATTTAGTCATATTATTATTATTATTTTATTATTTTATTATTGAATTATTATTATTATTATTATTATTATTTTATTATTCATTATTTTTTCATTGCAAAAACCACACCCTCAAACTATTATTAATATATTGTCTCTATAATATATAATAGTATATATAAGTATATATATATACTATATACTTATATATTATACTATATATATATACTTACTATATAGTATATATATATACTAAATATATAATATATAATAATTATAAGTATAATATATATATATATATATATATCGCATGGCCTTGAACGAAGAAGGTGTAAAAGATATTTGCGAACTTTACAGTAAGCTAGAAGCGTCCTAAAATTTTACTATATGGAAAATATTACAAATCTGTTATTTTTTATTTTCTTTTACATAAGCAACGGACAATTATACAATTGAAGTTATGTTCTGACAATCCTTTTTCTAAAAAAAAACAAATTGGTAAAATATAAAATTTTACATAAAGATGTACGGAAGCATTTTGGATCATATCATACTATATATATACTATATACTATAACTATATAATATATATATATATATAATATATTATATACTATATTATATAATATATACATTAGTATATATATAATACATATATATATCTACCTATATATATTATATATATAATATATATACCGTAATATATATTATATATATATATACTGACTATATATAATATATACGAGTATAACATATAAAAATATTATATATAGATATATCATACTATATATAATAGTAGTATTTATATATATTAATATTACTAATACATACTATATATATATACTATATATAAGATTACTAATATATAAATATATATCACTATATAATAGTATATATAATATACTTATATATGATATACTGGACTATACTACTAGTACTTTAACATAGTTATATAATAGGGATATTATAAATATACTTAAGCATATTTACAATTACTATATAACTAATATACGATATCGATATATAGTCATATATATATATGAATATAGACCTATACTATATCAATACTATACGATATGATGATATAGCCTATATATAATTACGTGATAATATATAATATACATCTGTTGCTAACTACTAGATACTTAACATAACTATATATATTATTAGACTTAATAGCATATTTATTATTATATTTACACTATATATACTATATGTACCATATATGATATATCTATTATATATATAGTATAGTAAATATATAATATCATAATATATACCGTATATATATATATACTATATATATATCAATATTATATATATATACTATACACTATATATAAAATATATATATAATATATACTATATATATTATATAAATTATTATATAATATTATATATATATAATATATATATATATATTATATGATATATATTATATATAATTATATATAATATATAATATATAGTATATATATATAGTATATTATATTTATATATATATATATTATATATTATATATGGATATATATATGGATATATAATATTATAATAATATAATATATAATATAATATATATAATAGTATATATCAATATCAGTACAAAAGGCCTATATACTATATAAATTATATAAATATATAGTAGTAGTACGTATACTCTATAATAATATAGTACTAGGACTACAAGGTGCCAATGTGAATAAATTACGACAAATATTATATTAATATAAAAAATGTTTTAACCCCAATAGGAAAGAGGCTAAAACAATTTGCTAAAAAAATGATGATAAATCATATTTAATATTTTTGTTACTGCTGAAGAACATAGACTGAATTGCTATGGCTCAATCCGGCTAGAGCGACAGAGTCGCAAGCAGGGCTCGGAGTCGAAATAAATTTTCGACTCGACTCGACTCCGACCTCCGACCTCCGGACTCCCGACTCCGACTCCGGACTCTTAAATTAAGCAATTATGGGATTTTTCGGACTCCGACTCGACTCCGACTCCGACTCCGACTCCACTAAACAAAAATTCGACTCCGACTCTGACTGCCGACTCCACATTAAACAAAAATTTTCGACTCCGACTCCGACTCGACTCCGAGCTCCGACTCCGACTCCGACTCAGCAGTCAAATTCAAAATTTCGACCCTGACTCAGCTTAGTGATGTACCAGATTTACAGTAAACCATTTTTTTGTTTCAAGCAATTTTTTTTTCGGTTGCTTTAAAAATAAAAAAATTTACTAACACTTTTCAATGAATCTTAATCTGCCAAATGCTATACAGGTCAACAGTACCGTAGAAGACAATAAGAGGTGCACGCCGCAACTATGCATGACAAACCAAATATATTTCAGTTTCGGAAAACAAATGTATATAACGTAATTATAATGCAAATTATTTTTATTGTTTATTTATACAGTTTTTTATTATAAACATTACAGTTTAATACTTTCAGTTCCAATAATAATAATAATAATAAGCATAATAAGAATAATAATAATAATAATAATAATAATAATAATCAATAATAATAATAATAATCAATAATAATAATAATAATATAATAAATAATAATTTAATAAAAATAAAAATAAAAATAAAAATAATAATAATAATAAATAATAATAATAATGAATAACTAATAATAATAATAATAATAAACTTAATTAATAATAATAACTAATTACCATAATAAAAATATAAATAATAATAATAAATAATAATAATAATTAACTTAGACAACAGTCTAATAATAGCCTTAACAGAATCGCTTATGAAATAAAAAACAAAAAGAATTTTGACAAAATTTAAAAGAACTGGTGTAAAGCGAAAAAAGGAGTACTAATAGTAATATATAGCATACATATACATATATATATATATATATATATATATATATATATTATTACATAATATATAATATATACTATATTAATATATATAATAATATATTACGAGATATAAATCGTTATAGTATATAGATTTATTATATTAGTATATATATTATATATTATATATAGTATATATATATATAGTATATATATATCTATTACTATATACTTATGATAAGATATAATATACCTTATTTATATACTGATAGTATATATATATAATATATATATATATACCTATTATATATAGCTTATATACTAGGGATTGCCTAAAATACACAAAACTCAGAAAATTCACTTTGAGACCTCGTTAAGTATCTATATGCGGAACCGGGTTTACACCACTCGCGAAAAATTTAGCCCAACGTATCTGGAACGCATTATCCGCGACCATCTACTTAATAACTCTCTTTCATAGTATAAACATACTATACAAATGAAAATCATGTATCGTAAATGTATCGAACTTAAACTTGAAGCACTATATATATTCTCCTCACTCGATGTTAGATCTATCCTTGTTCTTAAAAATGTTACCAGTTCTTGATCATACGACTGGACATTAAAATAAACGAAGTGTTATCACTCAAATAACCTACCCACCAGAATATAATCAGCGATAAGGAAGAAAAACACTTTTATTAATTTTTGTAATTAAATGCCATTTAAAATTTAAAGAAACATATATCTCAAACTGCGATGGATTGCCAGGGCCTCAGCCACCTTG
This sequence comes from Trachelipus rathkii, assembly GCA_015478945.1. Classification (NCBI taxonomy): domain Eukaryota; kingdom Metazoa; phylum Arthropoda; class Malacostraca; order Isopoda; family Trachelipodidae; genus Trachelipus; species Trachelipus rathkii. Next base: position 34,070 of record JABUQX010110359.1, on the reverse strand, counting down.
ACCTGACATTTGCTGAACTTCATATTGTCCCAAGGTTCTTAAAAACAAAAATCCCTTCGTGAAACAAACAAACTTTAACCCCGTATTTTACATAGGTATGTCGACGACACATTTTCACCTTTTTTACGGAACATAGATCACATATCAACATTTTCACAATATAATTTAAGAGTTGTCATGCTTAAAATTACATACGAAACTTAGGTTATAATGCTATCTGTTTTTTAAGACATCAAAATCAATGTTATTCTGACGCTCAATTATCTACAGGCATCATGTCAAACCACTGATACACATGGTCTGAATGAACTATGGATTTCCATATTCATCACTATTTACAAGAATCTATCGTTAAAAATTTTTAGTTTACAGAGCGCATACAACTATGTTCAACTGAAAAAACTTTTGATGAAGAAATTTGCCCCATTAACTAAAATTTAATTAACTGTGATCAGCCACAATATTCAGTTGAAAATTTAATTATCTGTAAAACCCTTACAAAATAATATAATAAAGAATAAAAAGTAATCAGAAAATTAGATAGAATTTCTTCTTCAAAACTCCCAATGCTATTTGTCAATAAGGACAAGAGAAGTGTCCTTTCGTTATATTTTGAATTCTCACCTCAAAACGAAAGACACCTCAAAAATAAAGTTCAGGACAGTCGATACCATAGTCAAAACAACTAGTCATCTTCCTGTAGCACAGAGAAGCTATTTGCCCGACAACCATCCACGTTGATTATGTACCAATTTAACTGCCCTTGAGTTAGGACTCTACGTCCGACATATATATGGTTAAACGAAGAAATAGATGTCCGGTCAGCGGCAATATCAACATATCTTCTACAGTCCGCAGCACAAATCCTTGAACATTTTCCAATACGGCAACACAATGCATCAACTGATAGTAAATTTCTAAACACTTCACAAATATTATACGGGATCCGTAGTGTAGTCCAGAAACTTAAAATTGCGGAGGCCTTTTACATCAAACACGCCCAGACCAGACATTAACATGAAATTTTATGTATTTATCAGTCGGACTCAATATCATTTGATTTACTCTTATATATATATCAATTTAACTAGAAACTTCCATATCGCTTACTACAAAATACTTTCCTTTGAAGATGTCTCAAAGTATAGAGACGAACCGCTTTTGGAAATCTATGTAAATATATCTTCTTCTTTTCTTCTGTTATTATTTCAAAGATTATTTTAAGAAATTAAAATTATGCTACAAAAACTAACTATTTAGAACGTTGGCGAAAAAAATTTCAAGGTTATAATAATAAATAATAATAATAATTAATATATAATAATAATAATAATAATAATAATCAATAATAATAATAATAATATAATAATAAATAATAATAAATAAATAATACATAATAGTTCGTCTTAAATATTCGACTCGACTCGACTCCCGACCTCCACTACACATGAATCTTCGACATCCGACTCCGACTCCGCAGCCCTGGTCGCAAGGCCATGATTCGATCCCCCGTTCGGAATCCTATTTCCCCTTCTAGAATAGGGCTACGCCCTTGAGATGTGAAGTTTTT
>JABUQX010110359.1:12500-22500 GCA_015478945.1 Trachelipus rathkii | reverse complement strand
ATATATATATATATATATATATATATATATATATATATATATATATTTTTTTATTTATATATATTTTTTTTATTATATATATATATATATATATATATATATATATATATATATATATATATATATATATATATATAATATATATGTAAGTATATATATATATATATATATATATATATATATATATATATATATATATATATATATATATATATATATATATATATATATATATATATATATATATATATATATATATATATATATATATATATATCCCTGTGTGGGGAGAAAGAATTGCCCACATCGTATGTCCTGCGTGTCGTAGGAGCCGACTAAGGGACGGTGATAGTTGGGTTGGCTGCCTACTACCATCTATTTCTTGCCAGGAATGCTAATGCAGGCCTCGGAGAAGGTCGTGATCGCCGTAAACGGCCTTCTATCTTTCGGCGAAACTGTATGAATCGTATGGGTACATGGAATGTCAGAGGAATAAATGTTGAGGAGAAGAGGAGAGAGAGGTGATGGATGTATTTAGAAAGGGCAAATTTGATTTGCTCGCTGTGACTGAAACAAAGATGAAAGGAAATGAAGAAATTGAGTGGTGTGGTGTGAAATGTGTGTGTGCTGGTGTGGAAATGAATGAGAGAGGAAGAGAAGGAGTTGCAATTTTGATGAGTGACCTGTGGTACGAAGCTATGGTAGACTTTGAGTGTGTGAGTCCTAGAATTCTAATGGTTAAATTTAAGTTTGAAAAGGTCAAGGTATGTGTGGTTATGACGTATGGTCCATCTGAGGGAAACGTTGAAGAGAGTACGATTTTTTGGGATAATCTGAATGATGTTCTGGATGGAGTGAGTAGGAGCTTCAGATTGATAGTTTTGGGGGACCTGAATGGTTGGATAGGTGATCAAAAAAGGGATGGTATAACAGGTGGTTTTGGGGTGGCGGGAGAAAATGAGAATGGTAGGAAGGTGATTGATTTCTGTGAAGAGAGAGGTATGTGTGTAAGTAATACTTTCTTTAAACACAAGAGTATCCATAAGTACACTAGAGTTGGTGTAGGTAGAGATGGTATCGCACAAAAATTCGATTGGTTTTGTGTTTTTGATTAAAGAGATGTTGAAGTATGTGTTGGATGTAACTGTAAATCAGTTAGGGGTTAGGAATGGGATTATCGGATCATTATGTTATTTTATGTAAAATTAAGTTAGTGGGGCTTGGATGGAGGAAGGTGATACGAAAGGAAGTAGGTAAAATTAAGAGGGAGATTAAATGAGCAAGACAATAAGGATAAGTATGTAAGAGCGCTTGCTAGTAAAACGGTTGAATGTGAACAAGTTGATACTGAACAAATCTGGGGGCAAATGAAGGAAGCAATTGTTAGTAGTGCAAAGGAAGTATGTGGATGTGCTAAAGTAGGAAGTAAGAATGTTAACAGTGAATGGTGGAATGAAGAGGTGATGAAAGCGGTTAAAGGTAAAAAGAAGCGTGGTTGAATGTACTAAAAGCAAATGATGAAGTTTCAAAAGAAAGATGCTTGGAATTATATAAGGAGGAAAAAAGAAATACTAAAAGGTGTATATGTAGGAGAAAACAAGAGGTAAATGAACAGTTTGGAAGGAGGATGAATGGGGACTTACAAGGGAATAGGAAGCTCTTCTGGAAGGAAGAAAGGTTATATAAGAGGAATCTGCTTAGAATAATGAATAGGATGGTGCTTTTGTAACTGATGGAAGTAGTGAGAGAGGGAGAACACTTTATAACATTGACAGTGATGAAGAGATGATAGTGAATGTGTGTGGGTTTGATGGTGCAAGAAGGAATAGGTATTTTGGGGATGAGGTTATTAGTAAGGAGGAGGTAATAGGTTGAGGTAAATCTGCAGGCATAGATGAAATTACTGGTGAAATGATCAAGAACGGAGGCGAGATGGGGATTGATTGGATTTGGAAGTTGTGTAATAAAGCTTTATAGATGGTATAGTTCCGAGGGATTGGAGGAGAGCAGTAATAGTATAAGGGTAAGGGAGAAAAGGGAAACTGTAGAAATTATAGGGGAATAAGTTTATTGAGTGTTGTAGGGAAGGTATATGCTGGTATTTTGGTCGAAAGAGTGCGTCGAGTGACTGAAGGACTGATTGGTGAAGAACAAGGTGCGTTTAGGAGTGGTAGAGGATGTGTGAATCAAATCTTTACATTGAAACAAATGATTGAGAAAATGAGGGAGAAGAAGAATAAATTGTATTTAGGTTTTATGGATTTGCAACAGGCGTATGATAGGATAGAGTTAATAGGGAAGCGTTATGGCAGGTGTTAGTGATATATGGTGTTGGTGGTAGGCTTCCGAATGGAATCAAAAGTATGTATGACGATAGTGAAGCGTGTGTAAGAATAAATGGTGTCAATGGTGATTGGTTTAGGATTAATAGCGGAGTGAGACAGGGTTGTGTTATGTCTCCTTGGTTATTCAGTCCACAGACAAGGTGAAATAAACTAAATAAATAAATAAAATAAATAAATAATAAAAATAATGAGATGAGTGGAGGGTGCCCTACCTATTATATGCGGATGATTTGGTTCTGTGTGGCGAATCTGAAGAGAGTTTGAGAGGATTGGTAGAGAGATTTGGCAGGGTGTGTAAAAGGAGGGGCTTGAAAGTAAACGTGGATAAGAGTAAGGTTATGGTTGTGAGTGAGGACAGTCCTCAGTGGGAAGTTATGTTAGATGGTGAGCAGCTGGAACAAGTGTCTGAGTTTAAATATTTAGGGTATATGTTGGATGAGAAGGGAACGGACGATGCAGAGTGTAGTAGGAAAGTTGTGAATGGCAGGAAGGTGGCTGGTGCAATTAAATCGTTGGTGAATGTAAAGGGACTAAGTCTTGAGTGTGCTAGGGTCTTACATGAGGGTATGTTGTTACCTGTGTTATTGTATGGTAGTGAGACTATGGTCTGGAATAAGAAGTATAGATCTAAAGTTCAATGTGTTCAGATGGACAATCTTAGGGGTGTGCTAGGTGTGAGAAGAATTAATAAAGTGAGGAATGAACTTATTAGAGAGTGGTGTGGTGTGAAGAAAGGGGTAAATGAGAGAATAAATGAAAGTATGTTGAGATGGTTTGGTCATGTGGAAAGGATGAATGATAGTCGGTTGGTTAAGCGGATGTATAGTGGAGAGTGTGTTGGGAACCGACCGGCTGGGAGACCGAAGAGAAAGTGGATTGAGTCGGTAAACGAATGTCTGAAGGAGAGAAATGTGAGTTTGGCAGAGGCGAGAGTAAGGGTGCATGATAGGAGAGAGTGGCGGGGTTTTGTATGGGGGCATGGTTGTGGCCCACCTGGGCCAAGGGATGAACCCTTACATTGACGATTTACCATAGTGAGGGTCCGTCGCAGTCCCATGAAGCTCTAGGGTGGATTTTCTGTCTGTGACGAGTTCTCACTAATTAATGGTACAGAGGGGGCGGTAAGGCTGGGCTTTCTTTTCGACATTTGTCATATTCTCCTACTACTTTTCTTTTCCGGTGCTTGTAGCGCACCTTACTCCCAGTCTTGGGAAAAAGAGGTAGCTAAAGAAAGAAAGAAAGAAAGAATATATATATATATATATATATATATATATATATATATATATATATATATATATATATATATATATATATATATATATATATATATATATATATATATATATATATATATATATATATATAGGGGTTCCAAGCACCCTTCCATGGATTTAAATAATTACCGAGTTTCAAAGCAGTGATATCGAAGCAGGAGATTAGAAAACTGTTCCGAGATGCCTTCTTTTCTGGGTAGGTGGATCGGACTAGTGGTAGAGCCTACTGCACATTGTCTAACGGCGACGCTGTTGTCGATGGTTCGAGTCCTGGCGCGAGTGAAATTTTTATTCTTCTTATTATTGCAAATTTGACACAACAAGCATGTTGTGCCCATTTCGGCGTTGCTTTACTTTGGTTGGTTGCTCCTGTAACCCAAGAGCACCCAAGCAGAAGGCCATGTAGCCCCAGCAGGTGTTCCAACCACCTTCCTGTCGATTTAAATAAGTACCGAGTTTCAAAGCAGTGGTATCGGAGCAGAAGATTAGAAAACTGTTCCGATATGCCTTCTTTTTCTGGGAAGGCGGATTGGACTAGTGGTAGAGCCTCCTGTACATTGTCTAACGGTGACGCTGTTGTCGATGGTTCGAGTCCTGGCGCGAGTGAAATTTTTCTTCGTCTTATTATTGCAAATTTGTTGCAACAAGCATGTTGTGCCCATTTCGGCGTTCTTTGACTTTGATTGGTTGCTCTTGTTACCCAGGAATACCCAAGCAGAATGCCATGTAGCCCCAGCAGGTGTTCCAACCACCCTCCTGTCCATTTAAATAAGTACTGAGTTTCAAAACAGTGATTTCGAAGCAATATATAAGAAAATTGTTCCGAGATGCCATCTTTTTCTGGGAAGGTGGATCGGACAAGTGACAGAGCTTGTACATTGTCTAACGGCGACGCTGTTGTCGATGGTTCGAGTCCTGGCGCGAGTGAAATTTATATTCGTCTTATTATTGCAAATTTGCCGCAACAAGCATGTTGTGCCCATTTCGGCGTTCTTTGACTTTGGTTGGTTGCTCCTGTAACCCAGGAGCACCCAAGCAGAATGCCATGTAGCCACAGCAGGTGTTCCAACCACCCTCCTGTCGATTTAAATAAGTACCGAGTTTCAAAGCAGTGATATCGGAGCAGTAAATTAGAAAACTGTTCCGATATGCCTTCTTTTTCTGGAAAGGCGGATTGGACTAGTGGTAGAGCTTCCTGTACATTGTCTAACGGCGACGCTGTTGCCGATGGTTCGAGTCCTGGCGCGAGTGAATTTTTTCTTCGTCTTATTATTGCAAATTTGTCGCAACAAGCATGTTGTGCCCATTTCGGCGTATCTTGACTTTGGTTGGATACTCCTGTAACCCAGGAACACCCATGCAGAATGCCATGTAACCCCAGCAGGTGTTCCAACCACCCTCTTGTCGATTTAAATAAGTACTAAGTTTCAAAGCAGTGATATCGAAGCAGGAGATTAGAAAACTGTTCTGATATGCCTTCTTTTTCTGGGAAGGTGGATCGGACTAGTGGTAGAGCTTTCTGTACATTGTCTGACGGCGACGCTGTTGTCGATGGTTCGAATCCTGGCGCGAGTGAAATTTTTCTTTGTCTTATTATTGCAAATTTGTCGCAACAAGCATGTTGTGCACATTTCGGCGTTTCTTGACTTTGGTTGGTTGTTCCTGTAACCCAGGAACACCCAAGCAGAATGCCAGGTAGCCCCAGCAGGTGTTCCAACCACCCTCCTGTCGATTTAAATAGGTACCGAGTTTAAAAGCAGTGATATCGAAGCATTAGATTAGAAATCTGTTCCGAGATGCCTTCTTTTCTGGGAAGGCGGATATTAAATTAAATATTAAATTTCATTTTTATAAAAAAAAATTTATAACAATCCAGAGAATCTATAAAAACTATTTTCTAAATTGTTAAAATTCGTGACATCACCTTATTAGCATTATGCTATCCTTATTATGCTTATTAGCATTTGAAATTGTGCTTTTCCACGTGGTATGGCTTGAGAGGTATGACGTATGATTCATCTATGACGTTGAGGATATTTATTGGCTATTTCAAAAAGATTTACCGCCTCTCCTCCCTGAAGATGTTCTATTTTATAGACTAGGCATATATATATATATATATATATATAATATATATATATATATATATATATATATATATATATATATATATATATATATATATATATATATATATACACATATATATATATATATATATATATATATATATATTCCCCACGCAAACGTAAATAATTATTTTATTAAGACTTCGGCTCCGGCTAAGGTTTCTATATTTGAAAATTGATGAGCACTTCTTTTGGTAATATATTTTCACCTAAAAAATATTTCTTGAAAAAAATTTATACCCAAAATCTAACTCCGGCTCCGGCTCCGGCTCCGGCTCCGGCTCCGGCTCCGACTAAGGTTTCTGCACTATTTTAAAATTGTTCAGCACGTCTTCTGGTAATAATTTTTTCAAATTAAAAAATATTTTTCGAAAAAATTTCATACTCGGCTCCCGCTCCGACTCCGGATCCGGATCCGACTAAGGAATTTGCACTATTTGAAAATTATTCAGCACGTCTTCTGACAATATATTTTTCTCCTAAAAAGTATTTAATGAAAAAAATTCATACCCAGGATCCGGCTCCGGCTCCGGCTCCGACTTCGGCTTCGGCTCCGACTAAGGATTCTGACTTATTTGTAAATTATTCAGCACGTCTTCTGGCAATAAATTTTTCACCTAAAAATATTTATTGAAAAATTTCATACCTAGGATCCGGTTCCGACTCCGGCTTCAGATCCGGCTCCGGATCCAACTAAGGTTTCTGTACTATTTGAAAATTGTTCAGTAAGTCTTTTGACAATATATTCTAAAAAATATTTCTTGAAAAAAATTCATACCCAGGATCCGGATCCGGATCCGGATCCAGCTCCGACTTCGGCTTCGGCTCCGGATCCGACTAAGGTTTCTGCACTATTTGAAAATTGTTCAGCACGTCTCCTGGCAATAAATTTTTTACCTAAAAAAATATTTTTCGAAAAAATTTCATACCCAGGATCCGGCTCCAGATCCGACTTCGGCTTCGGCTCCGGATCCGACTAAATTTTTCACCAAAAAAATATTTCTGAATAAAATTTATACCCAGGATCCGGCTCCGGATACGGCTCCAGATCCGACTAATGTTTCTACACTATTTTAAAATTGTTCAGCACTTCTTCTATTAAATTTTTCACCTAAAAAATATTTCTTGAAAAAATTCATACCTGAATCCGATCCGGATTCGATCAGGCTTTGACTTCGACTTCGGCTTCGGCTCCGGATCCGACTAAGGTTTCTGCACTATTTGAAATTGTTCAGCACGTCTTCTGGCAATAAATTTTTTACCTAAAAAAATATTTTTCGAAAAAATTTCATACCCAGGATCCGGCTCCAGATCCGACTTCGGCACGTCTTCTGACAATAAATTTTTCACCAAAAAAATATTTCTGAATAAAATTTATACCCAGGATCCGGCTCCGGATACGGCTCCAGATCCGACTAATGTTTCTACACTATTTTAAAATTGTTCAGCATTTCTTCTATTAAATTTTTCAATTTCCAAAAAATATTTTTGAAAAATTCATACCCTGAATCCGATTCGATCTGATCCGGCTTTGACTTCGACTTCGGCTTCGGCCCGATCCGACTAAGGTTTCGCACTATTTGAAAATGTTCAGCACGTCTTCGGCAATAAATTCTTACCCCAAAATATTTTCGAAAAATTCATACCTAGGATCCGGCTAAGGATCCGCTCCATATCCGACTTCTTCTCGGCTTCGGCCTGATCCGACTAATGTACCTACACCATTTGAAAATTGTCTAGCACCTTTTCTGCAATAAATTTTTCCTAAAATTTTACTGAATAAAATTTATACCCAGGATCCGGATCCGATCCGGATCCAGATCCGGATCCGACTAAAGTTTCTGCACTATTTGATAACTGTTCAGCACGTCCTCTGGCAATAAACTTTTCACTTAAAAAAAAAAAAAAAATTTAATACTCCGGCTCCGGCTCTGGCCCCACTTCTGTTCCACCCCGACGCCTTGGCCCCGTATCCGACTAAGGTTTCTGCACTATTTGAAATTGTTCAGCACGTTCCTCTGGCATTAAATTTTTCCCCTAAAAAATATTTATAAAAATTATACCCAGGATCCGGATCCAGATCCGGCCTGACTTCGATTCGGCTCCGGATCCGACTAAGGTTTCTGCATTATTTGAAAATTGTTCAGCACGTCTCCTGAATTTTTTACCTAAAAAAATATTTTTCGAAAAAAATTATACCCAGGATCCGGCTAAGGATCCGGCTCTAGATCCGACTTCGGCTCCGGATCCGACTAATGTTTCTACACTATTTGAAAATTGTTCAGCACGTCTTCTGACAATAAATTTTTCACCTAAAAAAATATTTCCCGAAAAAAATTCATAAGCAGGATCCGGATCCGGCTCCGGATACGGCTCCGGATACGACTTCGGCTCCGGATCCGACTAATGTTTCTACACTATTTGAAAATTGTTCAGCACGTCTTCTGACAATAAATTTTTCACCTAAAAAAATATTTCCCGAAAAAAAATTCATAAGCAGGATCCGACTCCGGATCCGGCTCCGGATACGGCTCCGGATACGACTTCGGCTCCGGATCCGACTAATGTTTCTACACTATTTGAAAATTTTTTTCACTAAAAAAATATTTCCCGAAAAAAATTCATACCCAGGATCCGGCTCCGGATAAGGCTCCGGATACGACTTCGGCTTCGGCTCCGGATCCGACTAATGTTTCTACACTATTTGAACATTGCTCAGCACGTCTTCTTGAAATAAATTTTTCACCTAAAAAAATATTTTCTGAAGAAAATTCATACCCAGGATCCGGATCCGGATCCGGCTCCGACTTCAGCTTCGGCTCCGGATCCGACTAAGGTTTCTGCACTATTTGAAAATTGTTCGGCACGTCTTCTGACAATAAATTTTTCACCAAAAAAATATTTCCCGAAAAAAATTCATACCCAGGATCCGGCTCCGGATACGGCTCCGGATATGACTTCGGCTTCGGCTCCGGATCCGACTAATGTTTCTACACTATTTGAACATTGCTCAGCACGTCTTCTTGAAATAAAATTTTCACCTAAAAAAATATTTTCTGAAGAAAATTCATACCCAGGATCCGGATCCTGCTCCGACTTCAGCTTCGGTTCCGGATCCGACTAAGGTTTCTGCACTATTTGAAAATTGTTCGGCACGTCTTCTGACAAAAATTTTTCACCAAAAAATATTTCCCGAAAAAAATTCATACCCAGGATCAGGTTCCATCCGCTCCGATAAGTTCGGATCCGACTAATGTTTCTAGACTATTTGAACATTGTTCAGTCTTCTTGAAATAAATTTTTCACCTAGAAAAATATTTTCTGAAGAAAATTCATACAAAGGATCCGGATCCGGATCCGGATCCGACTTCAGCTTCGGTTCCGACTTCAGCTTCGTCTCCGGATTCGACTAAGTTTTCTGCACTATTTGAAAATTGTTCGGCACGTCTTCTGACAATAAATTTTTCACCAAAAAAAATATTTTGAAAAAAATTCATACCCAGGATCCGGCTCCGGATCCGGCTCCGGATACGGCTCCGGATACGACTTCGGCTTCGGCTCCGGATCCGACTAATGTTTCTACACTATTTGAACATTGCTCAGCACGTCTTCTTGAAATAAATTTTTCACCTAAAAAATATTTTCTGAAGAAAATTCATACCCAGGATCCGGATCCGGATCCGGATCCGATCCGGATCCGACTTCAGCTTCGGTTCCGGATCCGACTAAGGTTTCTGCACTATTTGAAAATTGTTCGGCACGTCTTCTGACAATAAATTTTTCCCCAAAAAATTATTTCCCGAAAAAAATTCATACCCAGGATCAGGCTCCGGATCCGGCTCCGGATACGGCTCCGGATCCGACTAGTGTTTCTAGACTATTTGAACATTGTTCAGCACGTCTTCTTGAAATAAATTTTTCACCTCAAAAAATATTTTCTGAAGAAAATTCATACCCAGGATCCGGATCCGGCTCCGGATCCGGCTCCGACTTCAGCTTCGGCTCCGGATTCGACTAAGGTTTCTGCACTATTTGAAAATTGTTCGGTACGTCTTCTGACAATAAATTTTTCACCAAAAAAATATTTCCCGAAAAAAATTCATACCCAGGATCCGGCTCCGGATACGACTTCGGCTTCGGCTCCGGATCCGACTAATGTTTCTACACTATTTGAACATTGCTCAGCACGTCTTCTTGAAATAAATTTTTCACCTAAAAAAATATTTTCTAAAGAAAATTCATACCCAGG
>JABUQX010110359.1:0-7500 GCA_015478945.1 Trachelipus rathkii | reverse complement strand
TGCAAATCCATAAACTTAATACAATTTATTCTTCTCCTCCCTCATTATCCCAATCATTTGTTTCAATGTACAGATTTGATCCACACATTCTCTCTACCACTTCTTAACGCACCTTATTCTTCCCCAAATTAGTTCTTCACTCATTCGACGCACTCTTTCGACCAAAATATCAACATATATCTTCCCTACAACACTCAATAAACTAATTACCCTATAATACTTACAGTTACATTTTTCCCCTTACCCTTATATAAAGGTACTAATATTGACCTCCTCCAATCCCTCGGAACTATATGAAAATTTGAAATTTTTTGAAAAATCCATAATAATTGTGCCAGTACTGTATATATATATATATATATATATATATATATATATATATATCTCTCTATATATATACTCTTATATATATATATATATATATATATATATATATATATATATATAATATGGTTTTGTGAGGTGAATCTGAAGAGAGTTTGAGAGGATTGGTAGAAAGATTTGAAGGGTGTGTAAAAGGATGGGTTTGAAAGTAGACGTAGATAAGATTAAAAAGTTATGGTTACGAGTGAAGACAGTCCTCGGTGTAAAGTTATGCTAGATGGTGAGCAGCTGGAACAAGTGACTGAGTTTAAAATATTTGTGATATATATATATATATATATATATATATATATATATATATATATATATATATAGTATATATATATATATATATATATATATATATATATATATATATATATATATATATTAGTATATATATATATATATATATATTTATATATATATATATATATATATATATATATATATATATATATATATATATATATATAGTATATATATATATATATATATATATATATAGATATATATATATATATATATATATATATATATATATATATATATATATATATATATATAGTTATATATATATATATATATATATATATATATATATATATATTTGTTGATAAAAAGGTGAACGGTGGATGCAGGAGTGTAGTAGGTGTTGTTAATTGCAGGAAGGAGGTTGCGCAAATTGAACCCTTTGGTGGATGCAGACTAAGTCTTGAGTGCGCTAGTGTCTTGCGTGATGTATGTCGTTACCTGTGTTAATGTATAGTAGTAAGACTATGGTCTGGAATAAGAGATAGATCTAAAGTACAATGTGTTCAGATGGACAATCTTGGCGGGTTAGGTGTGAGAAGAATTGATAAAATGAGGAATGAACGTATTGCCAGAGTTGTATGGTATGAAAAAGGGATAAATGAGAGAATAAACGAAAAGTCATGTTTAGATGGTTTGATCATGTGGAAAGAATGGATGAAAGTCGGTTGGTTAAGTGGATGTATAGTGGTAAGAGTGTGTGGGGAATCAACTCGGTGGGAGACAGAAGAAAAGTGATTGAGTCAGCAAAAGAATGTCTGAGGAGTGAAATGTGAGCTTTGGCAGGCGAGAAAAAGTGCATAATAGGAGTAAATGGCAGGGTTTTGTGAGGGTGTATGGTTGTGGCCCACCTGGGCCAAGGGATGAACCCCACATTGGCGAGATGCCATAGTGAGGGTCCGTCGTGTCCCGTGAACCTCTAGGGTGGATTTTCTGTCGAGTTCCCACTAATAGGTATAAAAGGGAGGTAAGGCTGCTTCTTTTCTCACTTGTGTCATACTTCTACTACTTTTCTGTTTCTGGTACATGTTACGCACCTTACCCCCAGTCATGGGTAAAAAAAAGGTGAGTAGTAGGAGAGGGATTCCGGAGCACGGACCTTTTACCCCATCTTACCTTGACCTTTTTGACCTCTTTTACCCCACCCTAAAAATTTGGGCAAACCGTATTTTTTGAGCCCAAATTTTTTACCTGACCTGACCTTTTGGGCCTTTTGACCTTTTGGGCCTTTTTACCTTTTTGGGCCTTTACCTTTTTACTTTACCTTTTTGGGCCTTTACCTTTTTGGGCCTAGACCTTTTTTCGACCAAGCCTTTAGTCTTCCATGGGTCATTTTTGGCCCACGGTATTTTTTGGCAACCCTAATTTTTGAGAACCCTAATTTTTGAGAACGGTACAATTTTGAGAACCCTAATTTTTGAGAACCCTAATTTTTGAGAACCCTAATTTTTTGAGAACCCTAATTTTGGCAACCCTAATTTTTGGCAACCTTAATTTTTTCGGCAACCCTAATTTTTTTGGCAACCCTCGAAGAAGGGCTACAAACGGTTGCGTCAGCAACCGTTGTACGTATTACCCCCTATTTTACGCCCCCTAATTTTTTCGACCGTGGGCCATTTTTGCCCACGGTAATTTTTGATCTTCCTTTAGGGGCTTAGCCCTATTTTTTGATGTCTTTACCTTGTTTGACCACCTTGCCAGATACCATGGGTCAATTTGGCCCACGGTACTTTTTGGCTACCTCTTGATGTCTTCCATGGGCAAATTTGGCCCACCCTAATTTTCGACCAACCCTTTGATCTTCCATGGGTCATTTTTTGCCCACGGTAATTTTTGGTCTTCCATGGGTCATTTTTGCCCACGGAAATTTTCCACCAACCCTTTGGTATACCATGGGTCAAATTTGACCCACGGTAATTTTTTGTCCTTCCTTTAGGGACTTAACCCTTTTTCTGATGCCTTTACATTGTTTGACCATGATATTTCGCCTTTGACCTTGCCACATACCATGGGTCAATTTTGACCCACGCTAACTTGAAGGCTTTGATGGTTCCCAATCACCGTAAGGAGTATCTAGTGATGTTCTATTAGTGTTCCATGAGTATTAGATGAGTGCCAGGTGAGTGCCAGGTGAGTGCCAAGTGAGTGCCAATGAGTGCCAATGAGTGCCAAGTGAGTGCCAATGAGTGCCAAGTGAGTGCCACATAGTGCCAAGTGAGTGCCACATAGTGCCAACTGAGTGCCACTTTTTTCAAGCCTTTTCTAGCCTCCCCTGAGCCTAGAATAGCCCTAATATGGGTGTCTACCCCTAGGTTATAAGGTATGAGGATTCGATTGGTGTATATTACAACCTGCTAGAATGCTTCCTACTATGAGTTAGTATTTTTATAACACTTATAAGCACTTACACTCGCCATAGACACTTACACTAGCCCATATACACTTACACTCACACGCACAGGTACACTTACACTTACACTCACACCCTCGAAGCTCAATTTTGTTACCGCATCTATGATGGCTCATCTTTGATGAAGTCATCTTTGTTACCACCTATATTGATGATTCATCTTTGATGACTCATCTTTTGTCTACCTCTAGATCATAAGCTGCCCCTCCCCGCAAAGGATGGAGGCACCGCACCCGCAGGTGCGACCCGCCGCGCGAATGAAAAATATATATACTATAAGTCATTCAGTTTTATTTCATGCTTAAGCATTTTTTATTAAAAACATTTTCGCGAACCTAAAACTGTAACTCATTACAGACCTATTATTTAACACATATATTTATTAACATTATTTTTACTTAATACTTTTTACTTAATACTTTTTAATTTATAAATTTTTAAAAATTGTATGTAAGAAGAAAAAAACCAGTGTGTCTGATATATAAACATTTTATTTTACTACAACTGTACGAAATTTTATTAAAAACATTAACATTACATACCTTAAACCAATTATTCGTAAATCAATAGTGTTACCTAACACCTAGGGGGATTAGTATGCTTTTGTTTTACTGCTTTACTGCTTTAACTCATGTTTTACTGCTTTAACTCATGTTTTACTGCTTTAACTCATATGTTTTACTGCTTTAACTCATGTTTTACTGCTTTAACTCATATGTTTTACTGCTTTAACTCACATATTTATTAACATTACATACCTTAAAGCAGTAAATCAGTAAATCAATAGAGGTGTTACCTAACACCTAGGGAGGATTAGTATGCTTTTGTTTTACTGCTTTACTGCTTTAACTCATGTTTTACTGCTTTAACTCATGTTTTACTGCTTTAACTCATATGTTTTACTGCTTTAACTCATGTTTTACTGCTTTAACTCATATGTTTACTGCTTTAACTCACATATTCATTAACATTACATACCTTAAAGCAGTAAATCAGTAAATCAATAGAGGTGTGACCTAACACCAAGGGGGGATTAGTATGCTTTTGTTTTACTGCTTTACTGCTTTAACTCATTTATTTACTGCTTTAACTTTCTGTTTTACTGCTTTAACTTTCTGCTTGCTTTACTGCTTTACTGCTTTAACTCTCTGCTTTACTGCTTTAACTTTCTGCTTTACTGCTTTAACTCATATATTTATTAACATTATGTTTTTTATTTTGTTTTAATACTTTTTATTTATTTTTATTATTATTTTTATTATTTTTATTATTTTATTTTTATTATTTTTATTATACTTAGGGTTATTTACTTCATGCCTATTGTTATTATTATTTAGAACACACATACACACACACACACACACACACACACACACACACACACACACACACACACACACACAGGGTTATTTACTTCATGCCTATTGTTATTATTTAGAACACACATACACACACACACACACACACACACACACACACACACACACACACACACACACTTACACTTATACACACACATTCACTATGACACTTATACACACATTCACTATGACACTTACATTTTACCATAGACACTTACATTTACACTTATACACATGCGGTCACACACACACTTACACATTCACTATGATACTTATACACACATTCACTATGACACTTACATTTGTCCATAGACACTTACATTTACACTTACACTCACACACAGATTTACTTACACTCACACAGATTTACTTACACTCACACAGATTTACTTACACTCACACACAGATTTACTTACACACACACAGATTTACTTACACTTGCACACAGATTTACACACACACACACACACACACACATACACACACACGCACACTCACTTACACATATAACGTATAATTTATTAAAACATTTTATGTTTTAATTAAACACGTACATTTATATTACTCATTCAAATATAACTAAAATTATTTCAAAGTTTCTTAAAACTTCTATAATAAATCAATCATTATCTTTGAACAAAGAATTTATTATTAACTGTTAATACTTTTTGTTTTAAAATAACTTTTACTAAAATTTTATTAAAAACATATATTTTACGTACCTTAAAGCAATAAATCAGTAAATCAGTAAGGACAGCCCCTAGCACCCCTCTACATCAAGCTATGCCACGTTTTGTTCTATTGACTTACTGCTTTACATCATCTTTAACCATGTAATAAGTATAAAATAACAAAATAAGTTCTTCTCTGCTAACATAACATGTATTTTATTAAAATCATTCTAAGTTTTTATTTAAAAATAACAATTATTCACTTACATTTATATTATTCACTCGATGTTAACTAAAAATATTTCAAAGTTTTTTAAATAATTCGGGTTTTCTTTATTATTATTATTATTATCTATGTACATTGACAATCCATCACGAGAAAACACAACAACCCGCACTCCTTACAGATACGAAACTGACCTCTCTCTGTAAAATGTGTTGAAATAACTACTTTAGGTCTAAATTTAGGATAATCCTTTTTGTAACCCTGGGCGATTTAAGCCTAATTCCAGGTCAAAATATATTTCAAACCGAAATTTCATAAAATTTGAAGTAATAACTACGTTAGGCCCAAATTTAGGCCTCTCTAAATCTAGGATGTAAACCTTTTGTAGACGGCCATCAATCCTAATAAGGTCAAAGGTAATTCCTGGGTATAGACAAGAATCATTGTTATTATTATTTTTATAAATATATTTCAAACTGAAACATGCTGGATCGGTAAGATCCTTTAAGCAGGTAAAAAGGAAATGTTTTCCTTACTTGTGATTGGTTGGGGTAATCCTTATCTCTATATGACCTCGTATGTGATTGGTCGAGAATTATTTTATCGTCTTTTGAAAATTAACTTTGTTCTTTAAACTTGTATTTGAGCAGGTGTGTGTTTTATTATCTTTTAGACCCAAACTCATTTTAAAATCATAGTCATTTTAGCTGTTAAGCGGTGCACAAGTTATCTGATTTGTATTAAAAGTGTTTTATTTTTACTAAGTGTATATCATATTTATAATAAATACTTACATTGAGGAATAATTATTAATTTCCCTAGAATAGATAATAATTAATTCACTAGTTCATAAGCTAAACACCAGGGCTCAGCATGAGTCCCACCCGCAAAGGCAGCCAACCCCGCACCCGCTGGTGCGTCCCGCCGCGTCCCCGCCCGCCGCGTACCCGCCCGCCGCGTGCGCCCGCAGGCGCAATATTTCCGCGTTCCCGCCCGCCGCGTGCGCCCGCAGGCGCAATATTCCCGCGCGAATTATTATTTAGAACACGCATACACGCACACACACGCACACATACACACACCCACACACACACACACACACACACACTTACACTTATACAGACACGCACACTCACTTACACATATAACGTATAATTTATTAAAACACTTTATTTTTATTTTATTATTATACTTAGTGTTATTTACTTCATGCCTATTGTTATTATTATTTAGAACACACATACACAAACACGCACACATACACACACACACACACACACACACACACATACACACACACACACACTCACACGCACACTCACTTACACATATAGAGTATAATTTATTAAAACATTTTATTTTTATTTTATTATTATACTTAGTGTTATTTACTTCATGCCTATTGTTATTATTATTTAGAACACACATACACAAACACGCACACATACACACACACACACACACACACACACACTCACACGCACACTCACTTACACATATAGCGTATAATTTATTAAAACATTTTATTTTTATTTTATTATTATACTTAGTGTTATTTACTTCATGCCTATTGTTATTATTATTATTTAGAACACACATGCACACACACACACACACACACACACACACACACACACACACACACACACTTACACATACGCACCCACCCACTCGATATTTTGATCCCTCAACTTTGATGCCTCAGCTTTTGATGCCTCAACTTTGATGTCTCAGTTTTGATGCCTCAACTTTGATGACTCGGCATTATTGATGACTCATCTTTGATGATGTCATCTTTAGCGGTTCATCTTTGATGCCTCAGCTTTGATGCCTCAACTTTAATAACTTAGCTTTGGTACCTCAGCTTTAGTGGCTCATCTTTGATGGCTTCATCTTTGATACCACCTATATTGATGATTCAGCTTATAAGCAGTTACACTTACCATAGACACTTACACTTACACTTATACACACATACACTATAGCTCTTATTCACACATACGCACATACACATAGACACTTACGTTCACCCATAGACACTTACACACACATACATATATATATATATATATATATATATATATATATATATATATATATATATTATATATATATATATATATATATATATATATATATATATATATATATATATAT
>JABUQX010110358.1:22500-51828 GCA_015478945.1 Trachelipus rathkii | reverse complement strand
GAGAAAGAGAATCTTCACAGCTAACTCTATCTCAAAGGAGCAAGTTGGCAATCGAAGCCAAGGTCACTAAAACCGCTTGACCCTCCCCAAATAGCTCTGCAGGTAAAAGACCAATCGCTACATTGAGTCGAATAGTTCTATTCTAAGCCGCTCAGTCACAGACACTGCGAAGAAAGTAAGACTATAGAACAAAGGTCATTGAGGGGACCTTTTCTGTAGTGAACTAACCGGTAATCCGCCTAGCGCAGAGGCACACAGATGCACCTTATACACATCCACGCACTCAGCTCACTATGGACACGCCCAGATACCGTTATGCTTACTCAGATCTCATTGACTTAACAACCAATCAGCCTCGCACATCACGCAGCGTGGAGTCAGTTATGGCATTTATCCTCACTGAAAGATCGACTTAGGGCAGACTGTCACTCTCACTCGTCTAATATATTTGTCAGACATTGTTTTTAAATACGAACTCGAACGTTCCACATACCAAGCCAGAAGAATAAACAAGTTAGGAGATACAAAATCTGCAAGACCGCGCATAGCAAAGAGGAACCCAATGACGCAATTCTTCCATGCGAATTATCGGAGAAAAATGTGGCGCGACAGGAAATAAACCTAAAAAATTGGGACCCTACACAATCAAAAAACGATCTACTATGGGATAACCTAGTGTTGATCACAAACACCCTGATAAGCGATAACGGTCGAAACGGTGTCCAAGGAAAGATCTGACCGCTTAGCCACAACACTCCAGATTATCCTAACTATGTATGAAGATCAGACCAATGCGAACGTATAATGCCAATCCCAGACACGGACCCTCACCAATATTCTCACTCATTTCTATTCGTCCTCCCTCACGCATCAAGTTGACCCAATACCGCACGACCTGCTCACACTCAATTCGCAGAAGTGACCTCTCGCACAAGTGGAGTGCAGTTCTCGGAATGAAGTGATTTCGCAACTTGTCAGCAGAGATTCAAGCAGAGGGTCATTAAGGATCTTCCAGTCTCATACGCAGGCATCTTACTACATTATGAATAGAGCGATTCAATCTGGAAGTTTCACTCAGCTACGCATGGCCCAATACTATCAGACCACAAAGCTATCCAACGAGGTAATTGCATATCTATGTCGGCATCTCAAATTCATGAAGTGACACCCAACGTCCAAATATCAGTTAAATAGATCTTAACACCCATAATTCAATTGGTTACAAGTAAAAAAGCAACTGTATCTTCACTCTAAGTAACACATTCGCATAACTGAATACCTTCAACGGGCTCACATCATTATGAGGAACTACAGAAAGTAGTGTGCGAGAGATCCACATAACCGCTGATGGCGGTACGCTGCTACGAGGATATCAAACCCAGAAGGAAAACAGGGAGGAACACTAGCAAGATTCATACTCGGTTGGTTCAAGCCAATCCCAGATGACGGAGATTAAGAAGCCAAGCTCCAAGGTAAAACACCAAACTTCCAAAAAAAAAAAATGTATGGAGTAACGAACCTATGACGAGAGGGAAGGGTGGAGGACAGACGAGCTCTCCTTCGTCATAATTTACGGTAAAGGCTGGTCTGTGATTCTTTGTATGTTGATAGGGTTTTTTTCCCTCTCTTTTCTTTTTCTTTTAAGATTGTGGTTCCCAATCTTGGAATCGAGTAATACATCGGTAACCGAGACCCACTTGAGTCAGACGGCCCAACGAAAAAGTCCCAAGTTATAGATTAAAGCACTTTTTTATATGTTAGGATCGAACTATATCATCGATTGGAATAGTTGAACTGAAAAATTATTACGCAAGTTAGAAAAGAACTTTAAATCTTTGCTGAGCATCGAACATACTTGTTGACAAATCGGTACGAATTCAAATAAGTTACCAAGATATCATCAAGTAGTGTCTGGAATAATGCACAAAAAAAGGGATTTCAGCGTCACATTGACTTACTTAATAGATTTCCATTAGTCCACAGGTTTCGGCGTAAGCATTCATTCCTAACTATTAAAAGGTTTTAGGTTGTTTATTAAAGACTGTCTTAGGGTTTAAAGTGTTAAAATTAAAAGCAAAAGAAATCAGTAGGAAAAGACTTTCTAAGTAAATACTTACAAACCAAAAATAGCAAACAAATTCAAAATGTGATTAAAACTAAAATCTACGCATAGAAATTTTTACGGCATTTCGAATAATTTAGCAATCTGAATAATTCGGCATTTTTAAGAAAATTAAATTGTTAGAGATTTGAATTGAGAAACTGCAGGAATAGGGAAATGTTTTAAATTTAATATTTAACAGTGTTGACAAGGATGATATTAAAAATTTAAGGTATATTTAAGGAAATATAATTCATTAAACTGGAATATTTTGTTGTCTTTTACCCCCGAAAGAATTGGGTAGTATAAATACCCTAAAATGTTCAATAAAAAGGAATATTTTAAAAAAAAAAATGAAATTATATATATATATATAACTATATAAACTATATTAATATATTAATATATATATATATATATATATATATATATAATATATTATATAAATATATATAATATATATAAATATATATATAAATTATAATATATATATATATATAAATACTCATAATATATATATATATACTATTATAATATATATATATTATATATATATAAATATATAATTATAATAATATATATATTATATATATATATATATACTATATATATTATATATATATTATATATATATCATATATACATAATATATATATTAATATAATAATATATATATATTATATATATATATAATATATATTATATATATATATTTAATTAATTTATTATATATATATATTAAAAATTAATATATATCTATAATAATAGTATATAAATATATTATATATAGTAATAGATATAATATATAAGATATATTATATATGATTATATATATATATATATATATATATATACTATATAATATATAATATATTACTATATAATACATAATATATATATATATATATAATATAATATATATAGATATAAATATTATAAGTATATATATATATAACTATAATAATATATATAATAATATATATATACCATTATATTAATTATATATAAATATAGATTATATATATATATAAATATATAATATATATATATATATTATATTCATATATATAGATATAATATAAATATTATATATATTATATATACAAATATATATATATATAATATATATATATATATATATTATATATATATATACTAATACTATATATATATATATATATATATTATAATATATATATATATAATATATATATATATACGTATATATATATATATATACTATATATCGTATAAAGTATATATATATATATATATTACTATATATTAATAATATATACTATTTATTATAATCTATATATAATATAACCTAATAATATATAATATATATATATATATATATATATATATAAATATATACTATAATATATATATATATATATTATATATAATATATATATATATATATATATTGTATAATTATATATATATACATATACTATATATTATATATATATATAATATTATAGTATATATATATATAATATTAATATATATATACCATTATATAATTATATATATAATTATATATATATATATATATATATATAATATACTATATACTAATAGCGCATCAGTTCCGGGCTTAACATGACTATATATTACTATATATACTTACTACTATATATATATATATAACAATAATAGTATATATATATTCACTTACGTATAATTATATATGCTATATATGTTAGATATGAGTATGTATTAATTATATAGTATATGAGCTAGTATATATATCATATATACTATACTTATGATCGTAATATACTATAATCCTCTAGATTATATAGACTTACTACTCTAATATATATATATATATATAGCTATATATATATTATATATCATAATATACTCGTCCTTACTAAATACAACTATGTAGTACTATATGTTAACTATTAATCACATAACTATACTAATATATCACTAAACTTACCTATATAGAATAATAATATATATACTATGTATATTATTTATATTTTATTACTAATAGTATACTAAACTATATAATAATATAAATATATATAAATATATATATACTAGTACTACAATATAAATACAATATATTCAGGCTACTAATATTATACATCCACTAGTGTAGTATTCATATACCGATACATTGATGGAAAATGGGAGCATAATATACACTATACATATATATATAATATACATTAAGTATATATAATATTAATATATATATAAATATATTTATTCATACTATATATAGAGGTGGCATGTGGTGTGGTGGCGGCGTCCGTCGGGCCGCCAGACCATCAATGATCCTCGAGACGAGCCAAATAAGAAAGCGAGTCTTAATTATATCTATATACGATATATTATATACTACGTAACTTATATATAACTACTATTACGTATATACCTAATAGCCATATATAACAATATATATACATAAATACTATATATAAATAGATATTATTAATACATAGTACTATACAGTGATCTTCTATGCCTTAATATCCATAGAATCACATAATAACTATATTTATATATATTATATATATATATATAAATATATTAATTATAATATAATATAATATATTAGTATAATACTATATATATATATATAATATATACTAATATAATATATTATATTACTATTATATATATATATAATACACAATATTTATCAAATATATAATATCAGTATATGTATATATATATATATATATATATTATATATATATAGTATATAATATTTATATAATATATTATATACTAATTATATATATATATATACTTATATGAAACCGCATATGTTTGGGCAAATCCATATAGTAAATTAATGACGGACAGTATACAATGCATTTGCTAAGATGTATTATATTATAATAATTATTACTACTAGATATATTACAACTATAACTCCCCGCGACCATCTCAGCTCGGCGAACTGCGCGTATAATACACCCTATATATAGCAGCTATATAAACTTACTTATATATTAGTATATTTTTCAGTAGTACATCTACCACATACTCTTATTATCGATAATAACCCTTATTTACTGATTATAACTATTATAGCCAATAGTAGAAATATTTAATTATGTTGAAGGATAATATATATCACACCTATATATATATAGATACTATACTTATATATATAAGTAGGAGCAGGGGACATAGTCTATATATATATTATACTAATATATACATTAGTAAGCATATAAGCACATATAATAATAATTAACATATATATAGTATACATACTATATATATATATATAATATATATAATATACTATATATAACTATAATAACTAAATATATATATATATACTTATATATATAATTTATACTATATATTTCGTCATATACTCATATATATATATAGTATATAATATAATATTATGATATATATACTATTAAATATAGTATACTATATATAATATATATATACTCTGAATTATATAAGAAATTTTTAAGAAAAAAGCTGAATATAGATATCATATATATTAGTATATATATGATATATAGATATTAATATTATATTATATATATATTATATATTATATACTTATTATATATATTTAGTGTTTTATTAAAAGATATATTAAAAAAAAAAAGAATTATAATACTACTATATATTATATATACAGTATCTACTATACTATTAGTACATATAGTATACCTATCATAATTAAGACACTACGGACGCCGCCCTATCCTGATGCTTACAGATTCCATTTATTCATACTACTAAAATTTTAAAGCTTGCTTGGTTTAATTCCTTTGAGCTGCTATAACGAATATATAAGTATTATTCTCATGCTCAAAACGCGTGCAGCTGACTCGACGTTCTCACATACTTCAGCGATCTATATTAACTCATCTATTAGATTCACCCTATACTATAACCTCTGCTTACAGCTCTACTGCAGGCGAGTTGCAGACCTGACCACCATATATCTCACTATCAGCACATAAGGATAACAATCCTTCCTATTCATGATACTCCGTACGGAGTCCCCATTACCGTTACGTACCACCCAGCATACTAATGTCTCCTAGTTCATTGTAACGTCCATCCTTACTACCTTATACTTACAGTTACATGAACCGTCCAGTGTACTTAGTAATACGTCGATAAAACCTATAAGACTACCTGAAAACGTCCTTCATAACTACTATTCATTACCTACAGCCGCCGTCACAATACTATACTAACCATGCGCCTACGCAACCGCCATATGCTACCGTTCAGCCGTACTGCGATAACCGCTTTGGAATGCAACCTCACTCATCCACTACATCCGTATAATCCATGACTTAGCTCCTCGCTACTGACAAACCATGCCTCATCCAGCATCTTCGTATGCTGTCTCATACTTCGGGATGCCCCCAGCTGATTCTACCGATCGCACTCAATCGGCCTCCACTCAAGCAACCACGACGTAGCTAGTCCCTGCCGCTACTCTTACATGCTATTCATCCCCATGACTTAGCAGTATATATTCAATAGCTATATATAGCATCAGTTGCAGCCAATGTCGTTCCCATACCACTACAGTCAGATATCGATCTCACCGTCTATAGCACGCCCAGCCCGACCCCACTATCATCACCCACCGTCGATCTCACGCTGCTTCCCTCAGGAACACTTACTAGCTACTCATGCCATGACTCACTGCGACTCGGCTCCACCATCCTACCTTATAGACGAACACCTATGTCAACACTACTAAACACTCACTATATTTATAAACACGAACACTACTCAATACATATACGTTGCTTACAGCTCACCTCCATACCCAATACCTACTATTTAATGTAAGCTCACCTGTCCGTCTATAGTTAGACCGAGAATACACTTACCGGAATCATCATCTCACTTACGCCACCGACGCTGCTAGCCTATAGCCTACTAAGACTCTACTAGTCTTACTATAGACTATAGCTCCGATGATACTAAACTGATCCACTGCGACATCTTTAGACATAGCATACATTATATACTAACCTAAATAGTAAGCTAACATTACGCTACTCTCTTCATCTCGCTATCACTACTACCGTATTTATCATTCCATAAGGTACATTATACTAACAATATTAATTACTAACTACTACGCTACCTCATATTTTATACTTAACCTACTAACGGCAGTATATACTTACCTCATAAATACTATTACAGCCCTATAGTAGTATAGTATAGTATATAATAAATATACATAACTATATATCTATTATACCTATATTATACTTATACTGACCCTATTAATACATCACGGAGTAAAGGTAGTTATAATATACCGTTATACCTACGAACATGGATATCTAAACTACTAGGATCGATCGACTATATTCAGAGTATCTACTAACTTGACCTGCTATAGATATCATATTATAAGCATACTTATTATACCTCCGCTTACCTGCGTGATACACTAGTACCTATATACTATACCTTATCAAGAAACTATACAATCATCAGCTAACTATATTAGCACTTATACCTACATACCATCAACCCTCACTATATGCTTACATATATATCCGTACACTTACTAAATTACTCATTATGATCCTTTAATACGATATATATATTCTAATAGCTTATCTCGACCTAAGGGACCATAATAGATTTTGCGGATAATATATCTACATATAATATATAGGTCCATTACTATCCATGCTAATTCTATAATATTCCAACTATAGAACGCTACGACCACCACAACCAGACCTATATACATTGATAATAATATAATAGTATTCATATAACTATAATAATTATATTATAATATATACTATAATATAATATATATATAGTTATTACTAATACTCTTACATAAAGTCGTTAACTAGTATATTATATGTCAGTCGCAAAATGCCCATTATCACTACCCTACTCATCCAGCACTACATCCGATATCCAATCGATATGCTAATTACTACCTAATCATAATACGTGACGCCCGCACACGCTAACATATATTAAACTCAGCTCACCATATTCCCCTTCTATACCTACTAATCACCGCTACGCAGATCACTCATCACTTATATACTACTACTACATACTCCTGCATCGACTCGCATATTACGTACGAGACTGCCTTACCATGATACTGGCCAACTCATTATTCACTTAGCCGACGTTATTACTGCGACTATCTCTAGCCTACCACGCTAACGCTAGCTATAATATTCACTCACATAATTCTTAGCTATATCCTCCATATAATTAGTCTACAGTACTGACCTTCAATATACTATAACCACTATACTATTTCATCCTTCACTATATATTATACAGCAACCATAGCCTATGATCTACGCTATCATTACTATCATTCCTAGCCATATATCTATACCATGACCAAACCGCCAATACATTATCACTCGTCCGTATATATATACCCATGAGTTACGGTCACCCTATAACGCTACCCGTATCATACCTGCGTACTTTTGACATAATACCACTATACCTGCGATCACCTCACGTATATTTAGTCAGCACGTGAATTGATTCATCATATTATTAACCTTAATTAATCACTCTAGCCATTATCGCCTACTTACTTCGTCAACATATAATACATACGCCTACTCGTGACTCAAAGCCATCAAATGATCAACCGCTATTAGTACACCGTTAACTAACTAGATCAGCATTTACTAAGGATAGAACTACCGGCATAAATAGTATCTTCCATATACTACATTTCAAAATAGTCATATCGATCCTCTGCCTAACTAGGACGGCATACCTATATATACTATGATCCATATTAAATTTGTCATTATCAGAGTACGAGTCCATACATCACTCACTATTACCTGGGCTGTATACATATACCTTTCTATACCTATTAAACATCTACATCATTAGACTATTCTAAATTTACTAACGCTATAATATAACGATATCATATAAGTCACTATCAACATACTATAAAATTAATTATGGACACGACGCTATATATCTATCGCCTAGGCTCATCACTTCTATATAGATTATATAATTATACTTAGTCGCTCCATTTATATAGCTAATCTACTTCATCCTATAATCACTCATCGTCACTCCTGACTCATTACACTTATTCTTACCTACCGTATGAGATCTATACTTCGATTCATCTCACGTAATTAATTACCATAATCAGACTATATACACTATATATCTAGCGTATACTATAGATATGATAATATCATAACTATATATATATTAGTACTATCTTATATTAGTGATATAACCGTCATATTACCGGTAGTATTTTAGATAGTCAACGATTATACGTCAGTATAAACGTACCGCACCACTCTCCACCGTATATAGATCACTCCGGTCTTAATTTCGCCCAACCTGCCTGGAATACGTACTAATATGCAGGGCTAATATTCCTATCTTGATCATACCCGGCTCCTGCTCGACGCTAGCTCACATCATCATACGCTAACCTCATGGTCGTACGACATCTACGCGCGCTATTCTTAAGTACACATATCTTACTCCACTACCTCTTCGAGCCAGCGCTATCACTTTACTACTTTAACGCTACGAGCATATTCCTATCATATCATACTAGGTAACATCTATTCAATCACGCTCCATTTATATCACACTGCTCACACTAACTTACGTCATCGATACCCACTCCTGATTCATGCTCATCAAATACGCGTCAAAGATAACCTCACCCGCATAACCTAGGTACTACAGCCTTGAATATTAACTCTATAACTCTCCCAAACACTGATACAAAAAGCAACTGTAGATCCGCATTCATACCTGAAAACGCATTATACTCTTCCACGCGCCCCATGTACTCAGAGCGAGAGTACCCACGGTTTGAAAGTAACGCACTATAGCATATAGTAAAATATCAAAAATATTTCTGGCCAAATCGCAGCCGTTAATCAATGCTCTAAGCTTGCAAAACCTTTACTTTCTCATACTCCTAATCGTCAGCCGCCTCTTCACGATTAATGTATCAATCGGATCGTCTTACATTACAACTATATCTCTACGCCCATACTCGAAGCACACATCTAAGATATATACCTTCAGCAAGAGTCTACAATCCCATAACCATTATTTAATGCGTTCTTTAGCAACGCTCACCTGCTTATGACACTCTGCATTCAATGTATCCAATCGTACAAAAGTATCCAACATATTGTTTAATGACGACCGAGCAGCAGTCAGAGTAACTCGTCCTGCCACTACCTGTAATCTGACGTACCTGACCATATTCCTAAACCACATTAACGTGAGAAAAATCGTTCCCACTGACAGCCCATCTTCCCGAGGCACGGTCTGCGAGGTCGACCTAAAGACGTCCACAACTCGCGCGACGTTGCAGCGCTTACGATGCAGTCCAACTTCAATCACAACGCACAAGAGAAACGAATGGCACACCATTTCAGCCTATTTGCGGCGAGCCTACTCACTGCCTCACCAAAACAGACAAGTTACCGTCATCATCACTCAAGTAGGCTTTATCCTCGGCCTAACCTTCCTCAGAAATCCTGCATCCCAGCCGCTACGCCCATCTCACCGACGTGGATGATGTCATAGTCACGAACACCCTAACCAATCACATTCAATTCCCGTAAGGCTTCTGCCCACTCAAAAGCTCATTCCGCGTCTACCGCTCTTACCATCGCAGTTCGGCCTTGCAGTCTACCATAAGCCTCGCGGGCCTCGTCGTCGGTAATCCGTAGCAGAAATCTTTTAGTTAGCCCATCCTTACAATAATACGTCCTCTCGTAGAATCTAAGATTTACAGCGGCTGCCCTCAGACATATTACAACTCTGGTTAACGCTCAAGTACGCTATGCCTGGTCCTACTCATATTTGCGAATCGGGTATCCCGCCATACAATCTGCAAAAGTCAGTGCCACTCTCGGTTACTGACGATCCTACACTTAGACCGACGTACTGCTGCCTCCTAGTCAACACTCACCATGGCACCCGCCGTCGCTTCTGACCAGCACAATTTCAACAAAGCAGGAAACAAGCAGTTTGCCAGAATAGAGGCACTCATGCCTCCAGTAGGCGTGACACTAACACGACTGGCTCTAGAGTGCATGAGACCAGTCCGTGGACGCGTAATATCCACACTGGAGGCCTACACCTATCTTCCTAATCAAAACAATTTTAATTGTTCCATCCCTCCATGAAATTTATAACAACTTGATCACTAACTAGTCGCTGTTCCTCCCTTAGCTGCAAGATCCCGCTCTCGGTCCACATTTCATATTACTCATATCTTTTTACTCTTCCGCTGTACCAACAACACCCACTCGCAACTTATCCCTCACACACTCGATCGTGCGAGGGTGCTGCTCTGTACCGCATCTCAGAGCCGAAAGACCTCCTGCTCGACCTAGCAACAGGAGACAGATATGATCGTCTTAGTACCCTTTTTTCTTTTTCCATTTTATTTCTTTCTTTTTTTTACATAAAGTCAGTGTACCTTTCTCGTCCTCTTTATCTCTACATACCTCCTGCGTTACATAATGTCTCATAGACATATCCTGCCGAACCGACTTCTCCTTAAATTTTCTGACTAATCGTACGGATATTTTCCCATGTTTCTTTTCCTCGATAAGCATACCGATCTAGCTCGTCGCTTATTAACTTTTTATAACTTAAAAGGGTCCACAATTCCATTCAGCTGGGGTGATCGTCAGACGCCTAGCTTTCCGTCACCGACCATACCCCTCTCTAAAACTGCTGTGTCTGCCCCCGCACGCACAGGAACCAAATTTTGCCTCACTGTAACCCGTAAGGCAGCAAAGACCGTCTCGCTCTGATTAATTATGCTTTATAAATTCACGTAGTTCCGGAGCGCAGCCATGGCTCTCTGCTCACGCGCCGACCAAGAAGCGTGCTAGGCTTGCTTTTTAACATTACTGCCATTTCACTACCGGTCTATTGGTGAGATGCCGGTTCCCGCACAGCAGCATGCCAAAATCAAGCTAAGCCCACTGAGTGGTCGTCCTACTATGCCACCTAACTCCATCTTCTGGTCTCCCCCAGACATCAACGGTTCCGTGAAGCCAACCACGGGGGCTATCAAAGACCCCGTTGTCTGTCTTTGTGTCCTTAACCCCGGTCACCCGACGAGTCTCCCTCTACTAGCGAGTTGAAACACACGATCCCACACGGCGTAATGATGCCTCTCAGGGCGTCCTCTGTCAGTCTGAGGAGGTGCGCATTACAAATATTTCATATGGTGTTTCCTCTGTCTAACCGCGCAAATCATCGTTACGGACATTCCTCACAGCGACAACAAGTGTCCCCAGCAAATTTCCCTTATGACTTCAACCCCCAGCTTGACTGGCCAATTCACATCCATAGTCGGCTACTACTTGGATCCTACTCACGTCTACACGACTGATGATCCAGTCTGTCCATTCCCATCGCGGACTATAACACTACTTTCCCTTCAAACAAAAAGGCGCACGTAGACGGTTCGAAACATTAATCTCCTCCGCCCATCATCTTACAATGCCTGTATAATAAATCTTACCATAACGAAAGGTAATTCCAACAGAACGGAGGTAACGACCGTTCTGCCGCTGAACACTAAGCCATGAATGCCATTCGAAACATTTCATGCTCCGAATCATTTCTTCATTTTCTTGAGCAGTGCCTCAGCCAATTACACCAAGTTTAAGCTGCTATCTCCGTGCTTATGCCGCGTGCTAGTCAAAATTACAACTTACTCCTCCTACAGCTCCGCTACAGTATAGGTCGGCTCATTTGCCATTACCCTCTGCGGCTCGCCCCTGACATTACGCGCTCGACTGATACGTATCAACCAAGCTACATAGTCCAACCACTCTGAAACTGAACCCACCCAGTTAGGGACGAACCCTTCCTAGTTTCAGAGCTGCTACTTCCTTCTTAACATTGAGATACCATACACGCTGCTAATCCGTGTAGCTCAATAAGGCCCGCATATCATGCAAAGATTGCCCCCCTTCACACTCGATTAACGCTTATCCTGCCGCTACTTCTTGATCCTATAGTCTTTGCCTTGACATCGCGTGCAAGATTCATCTGAACGGACTCTGATTAACACTCTGTCTGCCTAAATTTTATCGTCATGTGCCCATGGCCCAAACACCAAAAGTAGCCATTCTCCAGTCGTTTTTTTTTGTCTTTTTATCATGCTGCCGTTAGGCGGAGCTGGTTTTTATTACACTCTCCCAAGTGTTTCTCATTGGGTGGTAATATTGGCGGCCGCTGGGAACTTACGCATCTTGCCCACCATGTTCACACTCGTTTTACCTGGGCACACCCACAACCACGCCCGCCGCATAGACGTTAAAGATCTCATAGTCATCTCACTCGATACCAATTCAACAATTTCGCACGTCACTTATCGCTCATATATAAGTAACTCTTCTTCGATTGTTTACAGTCTAATCTTCACCGATTAACTTCCCATAAGTACTTTTTCCTCCATCTCATGCGCTACAGATCGATCTCACAGTACTCATCAGAACTCGGTCGTCAGGCTCTGTACGATTCTCACATCTTGCAGTTCGTCAATAGATCTCCCGCCACACTCATGATCTCGGTCTTGTACAGATGTGAGAACCATCAACGTCCTCTTTCGCTACGACCTGTTTATGGCGTCAAAACAGAGTTTATGGTTACTGAAGTTCCATTTTGCTAAGATGGCCACATTTCCAATATAGGACCAGCCCTCAGTACCTCTATGCAGAGTCAATGAGCGTACTGCACCTAATTTTTCACTATTTTAGCGCACCACATGACCAACTTTGATATCGGGCGTGCCTCACCTGCAGTCTCGTTCATTTCATTCACCAAGCAAAGCAAACCAGCACTACACGGTATACAAGTCGCTTCTTCATCGAGATATTCCATCAGCCGATTTGACCTCGCATACCTCCTCTGGCATCGGCGCTTCCACGTGCAATTGGATCTTAAGACTGACGGTCTCAGTCATGGGATTGCCGCCGGGTAATCCGCACTCACAGCACACGGACCTACATACAAATTCGGACCACTGCCTTCTTCTACCAATCTAAACTTCCATTCCTTCACGTCGTCCGCGGCGGCTTAAATCATTTTAACTCCGCAAGGTAGAGGACAATATTTTAACTACACGCGCAGCCATCACTGTAGTCGGAATCTTCGTACAAATATCACATATCATCCTAACTCTTGCGTGATCATCCTACAAACGAGTGCCATCATCAAAAATAGCGCTCAGCTTCTCTCCTGCAGATCCCGCTAGCATCTCATACTTCTAATTCCCGTCACTTCAGCGCCATGCTGATACTCTTACTTACTCTCAATATAACTCAAATCTAGCCCATGGTCAGATGATAAACACCTTAGTCAGTCACTACGCACATATTGTCCTTTTCGCAATAGGCCTCACCTCGGACAACCTGCCCCGACAGACCTTTATAATAAATCCACTAAACAAAAAAATTGTGGCGCCTTCTCGCGTGTCTTCCATCCCATACCTCATCCTATTGCAATCTTCGCCCACAGCTGCGTCCGCAGTCAAACCACATAGTAATATTTTTTTCCACACGGACCACCTCATCTTCAGAGCATAACTAATATTGCCGCGTCGATGCTGCCATGCTCCTGGCGTAGCCGCACATCCCCTCAACTCACCCGGATCGAGCTGTTCCACCTATCCCAACTGCCCGGACGATCGCAGCTTGCCTACTCGCGCCGTTACCACACGATACAGATCCATTAACCGATCGCATAACATATGGCGCAAGATCTCCGACGTGCCTCCACATCTGTCTACACAACTCTCTTCCGCACGCGCGGCAGAATCCGCCATCTCTACCTATATATCTCTACCGCCACCATCACAACCCTCCCGCCACCTCACGCCTCCAACACATGCGCGCTCGGAAAATCGATGCCTCCGCCCTGACGCTCGCCATTCACGTTCAGCACGCGCCCTCGGATTCAATAATCCTCCTCACACCATCACGCCCACGCTACACACGCCCAAGGATACACAAGATTCTCTATCACTTGTATGTCCTACAGCGACAAATATCTTCTCTGTCTCTGTCCAGTATCATTAGATAGAAACGGCATCTCATCCCCTCTCAATCTCCTACATATAAAAAGCATCAGGCAATACCCCCGAGCCAAGCGTCGTTTAGTTCTCCATTTTCCTCACTCCGTCCAGACCATACATTACCCATATTTAAAAGCTTTTTATGATCTTGCGCATAAATGGTTACACTTCTCGATAAGCGCCGGCTCGATCAATACAGAGTCCATCCGTCCTGGCTGCTTGACCGACCGAGCCGACGAGAGGCGTCGCACGAATTGGTGCCGTTACATGAGTGATATCTACAAGTTCAAGAGGTAATCTTTCTCGCCTTCGGTGAGGACCCACGCTTGCTGAAATTGATATCTTTTTCTTTTTATATTACGAGCCTATATTTTGTCCCTTATCGTAAATTACTAAGTGCTATACAGAACGGACCCACAGACATATGGTCTAGATTGTCCAAAGACAATTCGGCTCACGCACTTGATACTCTGATTATTTATGTGGCGCGAGGATAGAAACATGGAACTCAATTGTCCTGCCAACGAAACACGAACGGGTACCACTCATCACCGCCACTTTTGCTTTGCTACCACTAGGATTTTAAACTTTACTGTCATCTTCCTATTCCAAACACTCATAATTCTTCCCAAGCCCTTCGCTCTTCCTAGCAGCTCAACCAAAAACCCAAATATACTTAACCTTTCCGGACAGCCAAATTTCGCATGATCTTTTCTTTTTATCTACTCTTCTACTCACAATAAACATATAATTTTAATTTCTCAGCACATGCTCTCACTATACTCCACCTCTTCTGTTTAGGCTGAGACCAACGACGTAGCTCTGATCAAGGTGTAGGTGCTTTGCATCTCTCGCCTCTTATCCAGATAGATACTATCCGTCTCAACAACACGCCGTTGGTACTACCCGCGGCGGATTGCCTGACAGTATTCATAGTTGGGGCTGCGAGATAAATCGGTCCATAGCACGGCGAACCGACTCAGATGCAAATTGCTTATCATTTCCCCATCGGCTACTATTGTCTAAAGCGAACAAAGATTTCCCGCTTATCAGATTTGTTGTTAAACTTCCCCAGAGTGGTCAACAATAATTGTCAATCATCACCATGCCTGGGTTCAGTGATTTACGCTGTGGCTTCTGCCAAAACTGCGCCCTATGACTAAACATCAGTACGCCGTTCCGTGACAGTTTCAAAGCACTTTACTTACTCCAACCCTTGTCACCAGCGTTTTGCTCCACCGTATTCTCTCAGTGGCTCCACTGCTTCAAGCGCCACTAAACTTCACTGACTATCATTTATACTTCGGCCCATATCGCACAAAGTAACATCCATAGTTTTTCGCCAGTGAGAAGACTCTATAGTCTTCTAATAATCTCCGACACCACGATTTCCTCCTTCTAGCCCTCCATCCCCCACATTGTTATCCAAAAACTGGCTGACTTGTTCCAGCACGGATAGCAGATGGAAACTCCTCAGTAACTTGCCGATGGTTGCCCCTCTCTCTCTTTAAAACTTTCGCTTTGTTTTACTACTTAATTTGAATAGCTCCCCTCCTTGGTTGGTCGAATACGTTTGATGAGGAATACCGACGACGGTTTCAATTTCTTGTATTTGGCACACTCCGCTAAATCATTAGTGTTTATAAGGGAACAGATATTGAAGCTACGATTCCTTTTCAACGAGAAGTAAGAGTAGCAGTCTCACCTGACATGCTTCGTCGTCCCTCCTTCCCCCACCTAAAACTAGCCACATCTAGTGTAGTCCCCTCCCCATCCTTCTACTATCTTTAAAGTCTTTCTAGACTCAGCGTCTTCCGGCCCGCCTTCCCACCAGAAATTCTTTGAAACATACAGACGTTAGTCCCCACAGTCCTCGCTAAGTTGCTTCTTCCCGCATGATTTAACAACACCTTTCGGGCAACATAGGCTACTTTACGAAATAAATCCCACTGAATCCATCCTTTGATTTAAAATCAAAACATA
Organism: Trachelipus rathkii; assembly: GCA_015478945.1. Taxonomy (NCBI): domain Eukaryota; kingdom Metazoa; phylum Arthropoda; class Malacostraca; order Isopoda; family Trachelipodidae; genus Trachelipus; species Trachelipus rathkii. Next base: position 34,651 of record JABUQX010110358.1, on the reverse strand, counting down.
CCACGATGGATTCATTAACTATCAGGGCATATATCACTAAAAAAGTTCAATTATAGCCTGCAGAAATGAAGAATAATTTGAGGGTAGAAGTATGAATAAAAGCCTTTACCGTTATTTTACATAAATTCTATACCCTCTCTTCTGCTCTGAGTATCCGTTTAACACATCTGTCTCAAAAAATTTAATATTAAACGAACTAATATTGTTGTAAAAAACGGCACTTCCAAAATTATACAAAGTGTGCAACTTTCTTAGTAGTTAGCACACAGTAAATCTCGCCCTACATCAAATTCCTCTTATAAAAGCACCCCCTAAAATCAGCAATAGCCGTAGAGCCAATCCTGCCCTCGCGCTCAGTGACTTATTGTCAATTACCTGGCGTATCCAGTTGGACTCGCTTTCATGATTGCAACCATCAATGTCGATAACAACTCTCTCTGGGCTCCAATCCAATCAGGAGTACAGATTCATCCTACTTAACCACTCAATCCTAAAATATAAGGAACTCTTTTTTATCATGATATTTATCCATAATAGATAAAGTGATGAGATCTCTATACATCTATTTAATACAACATCATTATATTAGATCGACCGCGAACCTCTTCTCCAGTCGGCGCCAAGGCCATTTAGTAACTTCAAATACTGATTTCTGGTACTCCGAGCTGCTCTAGAAGGCGATAGCACCGTGGCGCGGTATCGCTATGGGCTTACTCTGTAAATTATTCTGCTACTATATTTAACTAGTCGTCCAGATCTGCCGGATACTCACGAGTACTTCTCGATTGCGAACCGGACTGGAGATGAATGCCTCCTCCTCTCGTATCATCGCCCATGGGTAGCCCTTCGCTCTCCGTCTCCTTACTTCTCGTATACAATTACCTCAAAAGCGCTACCTCTCTCCTCACTCATCTATAGTATCAGACCCTATAACGATCCTTTCTAGTATACCCACTTGATGACTCAACTATCCTCATCAACGCACCATGACCCATCATATCAACTGTATGCCTGACATCGCTACTTTATCCCGTGCGACTCATCTCATTATACTCCCACTTATAGCTATTATTATATTATCAATATAAACGTTTCTCGTATAGCTATCCTTAACGCATAGCAACTGTAATTATCTTACTCTTTTCAGCCACAGAGCTCTACTTTCCCATAATAGATTTAAAATAATCACTATAACCTTCCTCATCCATCAACAATACTCAACCTCCGCGGCACTCCCTACTTACTCTTCCGGCGTTCTTGCCGTTGCTGACTCCGCTGTTGAACAGCCAGACGCCTGAGTTGTTTGGCATTCCGTTCTTTTACTGGTCGCTGTGGCGCTGTGCTGACTGATCTCACGAGACTGCCGGGCACCTGTATCTCATCTCTCCGATTCCTTTCCGGCATCTCTATCTACCGTCAGCCATATCCAGGTGGTACATTATCCCGCTACTCAGTTATCGCAAATTACCATCAGTAAGCAATACCAATGATATCGGCACACCTCAAAATTACCGCATCCAGCCAAATGATCAGGCTACAGTTCAACAACCCTTGCTTGGTACGATCCGTGCTCTGGTCGGCTTTCATCATGGGTCTCGTCCCACTCGCTCATGCCTTATCAGACAACGACCGCTAAACCAAACACTCTTCCCCGCCATTCCTACCCACAGCGATTCTCGCCCTTGGTTGTGTACGATCTGCTCTCTCAGGAGCTCTTGTCCTCCTAACTTCTATGGACACAAGACCTCACCATGTACTACGGTCTGTCTCTTACCCTCCCGAGTCGGCCTTTGAGGCTTAGCCGAAACGAGCGCCCCTCATCTCTAGCTGTTCTTCCTCTCGACCTCTTCCAGGTGATAGACCTTCTTGAGAAAGCCCTTTCATCTTCGAAGAACTCTTTAGTTTGACTTTACGCCTCTTCTGTAAATCTGCAAGGTCGGAATTCACTCCTTGTTGTTTGTTCTGGGATGATTCTTTCGCATCAAGCGTCTCGCAATCTCAAGTCACTGAACTGATCATCACCGATTCTGATTCGTAGCTTCGTCGCTCCCTATGCAAGAATCGCTGATTCACGAAGCCCCCCATGACTATTTTCTCTGTCGCCCCTCTTCTCGTGGGAGGTTTCCGTAGTCATTCCTATAAAAGCTTTATCTTACTATTAAAGTTATCTGAGCGCTTCGCCACAACTTTTGTAATTTGATTGTCAAGACTGCTGATCGTTGGCCAGAAGTCACTCTGTAAAACCCATATTCTGTTGCTTAGCTGACACTATCGGAAGGCTTCATCTTCACAACTACAAACACATATTCCCCTGAACCACCAAAGAAGCATGTTTTTCAGCACAGCACGATCGGAATCCTATTCTTCCACTAACATCCCGAACTCTGCGCTAAACGGTAAAACTGATCATGCGACAGTTCTCTATCCGTTTCTTTCATCCCTTTTTGCTGAGAAACTTGTCACTGCATTTTGACCTTGCGCTATCAAAAATTTGACGGGCGTTACACACCTCACTCTTCATCGTGACCGCAATTAACTTTTTCTCGAAAGCAATCTCCCCCCCAATGGAAAATTGTTGATGCGTTGTACATTATCATGGGAAAACCGAAGCCAAATATCTTACCGCTTCTCTGTGGATCACATCCAACTCCATTAAGTTTGAAAACCGGTAATCGTAGCTGTGAAACCCAATTCATCATAAGTTACGCGAAATCTAACTTCCTGGATGGCTGCCAATCGGCAGACTAGTTCTTTGGAGTCCCCCCAGATGCGAGGGGAGGACTGTGGCCCAGCGGTACAGATCCTTGCTCGTAGCGGTGGTATGAAGTCTGGTGACTCTCCTTCCCCATCGGAGTCGCGAATCTTGTCTTCATTCCGATATTGGAGATTTGCGCTGGGAAGAGGGGGAGGGACGTTCGAAGGTTTTTGCAGCAATGCTTTTTGTGTGTATATTGACTTTCCCCTACCCCTCCCGGTCTTAAAACCGGGGAGATCTTTTTTATGGCTAGGCATGTTAAATTCTCTTCTGCCCGTTTCTTTTTTTTATTTTTTTTTTTCCCGGGGATATTATTTGAAATGAGCTCTTTTTCCAAGACTAGCGACTTTAAAATAAACAGGAATTACTTCACGCTATTCCTTGATGTAACAAAGTTTAGTGAGAGCTATTGACCAAACGGCACTAAGACTTTATTTAATTGTTTTTTTTCAGATATATGAGTCACTTCACTTAGCACGATATTTGTTTATTTGCCGACTGTTCACTTTGAAATCACCACTTTTATTATTACTTATTAATATTATTAAATCTCATCTGGCCCGTTTCTTATCAAACAGGTTGTACATGAATGATGTCGATCTGGGCTTTTACAAAAAACTGATGAACAAAACGTACTGATTCTCAATATAATGATGTAATTGGCCCGGTATTCAGAGATCACTTTAGTGTAATAGGCAAAAATAAAAGTGATGTTTTGGAATAGTGAAAACGTTCTTTATTTATTTCGTGTATACATTATCGTTAATGCACTATCTTTACGAGAACCACACATAAATTTTTTCATATGGTATGAGAGTTAAATCAGACTTATTACAAATTATATTATTCATTACAGTATCCAATTTTTATGACCGAGAGAGACGTTCAATGTTCGCAACTCTGACCTACAATTTCTAAAACTAACTTGACATTGCCCATAGGCACTTCAGGGTACAAGAGTCACCATCGCTTCGGATGAACCTTGATAATAAGCAACAAGAAAAGGCACCAATTATTTCCTGCTTTTACAACAGGACTTCTACAAGGTTTTCTTCCAACTGTGTACCAGAATCTTTCATGTAGCACTGTACCATATATATCCTTTATAAACTTTATACAATATCAGCAGATATCGGCTTACATCTATATATATTATAAGTATTATATATATACTATACATAATATATAGTATATATAATATATAATATATATTTATACTATATTTATATACTATTATATATATATATAAATACTTAGTATATATTAGTAACTACTATACTATACTATATATATATAAATATAATATCCCTATTTATATATATATATACTATACTAGATATTAGTATACTATATATATACTATAATATTATATTATTAATTATCGTATATTATATATAATATTCTATGGAGCCAGGACTATCTTTCTGGCGGTAGACTTTCGCTCCTGTCAGTTGCGCCAGCATCTTCGTTCGTTATGATCAAAGGAGCACACTAGAAAACTCGTTTCTAAGCTCCCAATGAGTTTTCAGATGCTAGTCCTTGATATTACTAGGAGGAGGGTTTTAGCCTTTCAATGGAGACTAGCATCTTCTTCGCATTTGCGGAACCATAAACAAAATCGCTCTCCTCCCAGAGCTCGTCCAGAAGGTCGCTGCTTCCCAAGGCGCAAAAAGTTTTCCGATTGCTCTGGGTCAAGAGTTTTTCAAGGTGCTCAACAAAATAACAGCAGTAACAGGGCGGTTGGACTAGCCCCTGTCGCCCTTCATCAACCTGGGCCACACTAATATCTATATTATTATATATAATATATATACTATAGTATTTTTAGTTGGTATTACACTAAGAATCACAACACTAATATATATAATATATATAATACCTATATATATAATATACATATATGTAATCATATATATATATATATAAAGGTTATATTCATATACTATATATTATACTATTATACTAATAATATATAGTATACATTATGCAATAAATTGCATATAATTACTATATTATATATATATATAATGTAATCGATATATATATTATGATATAGTATACTATTATATATACTATATAATTATAATATTATATACATATATATTATTACAATATACTTATATATATATATTACATAGTATATATATAATAACGTGACCGAACATTTAACCAATATGTAAGTCCACCCTGCTTTAATCTAACTAAGGTCGCCGATATATCCTAACACTTACTTAATTAGATAAGTACAGCTTGTACCCTTCATTAGCCTTGACATTATAACCTAGTACTCGATTATCCGCATACGGCCCGAAATGTCATACTAATTTCATAAGATTTTCTTCAATACAAACTACTAATAATATATATATAGAGTATATATATATGCATATATATTTGTATTATAATAACTATATATATAGTAGATATACAGTTTAGCGTTTTATATAATACTATATACATTTATATTAGTACGATACTTAATATTAATACAGTATATATCTTATTATGATATATATATAATATATATATATATATCTTACTAACTATAAAATATATATACTAGTATATAGATATACTATACACATAACGATATATAAATACATACCAAGTATATGGTATAACTATATAATATATACGTAATTTAAGGTATACTATATAACTACTATACTATTATATATTATATAATATAGTATATATATATACTTTATTATTTAAATATAAGTATATATCCCTCCCAGTATATAGTGATATACTATGAATACGATATATATATAGATATATACACTATATAGTATTAATTATTTATTATAAGTAAATTATTAATTATTGACGTTAATTTTTATTTTTTATGTAAATTCTATATATATATAATAATAGTAGGTATATACTAACACCAACCTATATACTATATGATATATATACTATATATTATATATATATGTATTATACTAAATTATATAGTAATATTAGTATATTGCTAATTATCATACTAAAATATATAATATATATTAATATATTATAGATTATATATATATATAGATATATACTACTTATAATACTATATATATACTATATATATAAATACGTATGCTATATAATATATATATTATATATCATATTATAATATAATATAATTATATATATTGAACTATATATATTCTTAGCCTATATACTGAGCTAGCATAAGCTATAGTATCATTATTATATACTATATATATATAATATATATATATGACATATTATGTAGATATTATATATATATCTATATTATATGTATATATATTATATAACGCTATATATAATATTACTATAACATTAGAGTACTAAAATTATATATATATAATATTACCAATTATATATATTATATATACCGATATATAATAATACTATACTACTATTACTTCATCATATACTAACAGTATATATATATATATTTAAATTATACTATAGTTTATTTTTTTATCTTTTAATAATATTTTTTTTGCATTATTATTTTTTTAATACTTCCGATACTATTATTATTATTATACTTATAATATTAGTTATTTTAATACTATATATACTATTAATACTAATACTATAACTATATAGTACATATATAATACAAATCATAAATCACACAACAACACACTACATACTCACATATCACAATCCTACAACAAATAAGATAACCTCAACTCAACACACCATACTTAACTTAATATGTATATACATATTTCTATCACTTTACTTACCAAGTACAAAACCCCCTACAAGATACTATAACAATACGACACAATAACGCCTTATCATATAAACGCTCCAGATAATTCATATATATTAGTAATTTATACTACTATATACTCAAACACTAACTATATCACAACGTATATAATATATATATAAATATATATAATACATACATTTATAATATATATATATATAACTTTATAATATAAATTATTTTAATTTATTATTTACTTAATTTTAAATAATATAGACAGCATTTCTTAATATTTAACTGAATATTAAGCATCAACGTCTATACGATATATATACTTATATAATACAATCACATATTAAATACTTAAACAGTATATATAGATGCTTACTATAAAATACTCCATGATATATATTACTACTATAATATATATACCTTATTATTATTAGTTATATAATGAACTATATATATCATTATACTTATATTAATATAATATATATATAATATATATATATATATAATATATATATAATAAGGTCAGCACTTACATAACCTATATATATATAAATATATATATATATATAAATATCTTTAATATATATATATAATATAGTATATATATATATTATATTCCTCAGATAACATATATATATATACTTATATATATTTATATATTAGATAAAGTTTAAGTTTAGAAATCATAAAGTACCTACATATATATATATATATATATTATAATTATATATATATATATATATATAGATTCTATATAGTATATTGGTATTTTAGTTCATATACTATATTATATAGATTATAATTACATATTATAATATTATACTATATAATATATATATATATATATATAACCTATATATATATATATATACTATATATATATTATAATTATATATATATATATTACGTATCTATATATATAATTTATATATATATATATATTTATTTAATATATATAATATATATTTATATAATACTATATATAATATAATATATTATATATATATATATATTAATATATATATATATATATAATAGATATATATATATATATATATATATATATATAATTATACTTTATATATAATATATATATATATCTAAAATACTGTATATATATATAATTCTACTAGATATTACCGTAATAGCTATATGAGAACTATATATACTACTATAATTATAATATACTAATATATATATTATTATATATATATATATATAGAATATATATATATATATATTTATAATATAATTATATATATATATATATATATACTATATATATTATAATATATTAATATATAAATCTGAATATTTCAGCAGCACTGATATAATTTAATTTATAATTATATAGTACTATAGTTTGCAGCTAATATATATAGTATATATCTAGTATAATAGTATATATATATATTATACTAGTGATATACCTATATCTAATATATATATATAACATATATTATAAAGCTATATATATATATACTATTAGTTATACCTAGTATAGCCTTATATACTGATATACTTATATAATAGCTACGTATATTATATTATAATATACTATATACTATATAAATACGATATCATATATATATATAAATATTACAATATATTATATTATAATATAGTATAACATAATATAATATAACAGTATATCATCCTAATATCTTATAATATATAATATATATATATTATATGTATATACATCATATTAACATCGTATGATAAGACCTTACGTTCTTATTAGTAATATACATATATATAATACCATAGATATAATTCTTATATACCTATCATAAAGTATAAGCGCCGTCAGCGATTCATATACTAAATAATAATATATATATATATATATGATATATCTAATATATATTTATATAGATCTATATATATATATTACATATATGACTAATATATATATATGAGCTTAAGGGAATATATATATATATAGTACCAGTATAAAAAGTAATTTATTATTTTTTTAAATATATATACCTATTATATATATAGGATATTATATATATATATACTATTATAATAATGTGATCAGAATTTCTATCATATTATAGTATATATATTATATATAAATATATATGTATTTTTTATATTTAAATAATATAAATTAAAATAAACAATAAAGCTTAACTCATTTACTTCTAGAATATAATATATAATAGATAATTTATATATATATACCCCTCCTATCGCTTAGTATAAAAGATATCTGTTTTAGTCAGACGTTCTATACAAACCCATAGATATCAATATTATACTTCCTTATACTATAGTATATATATATAAAATATTAGTATATATGTAGCTTATTATACTACCCTATAATTAGCTGGACATGCAGTAGTTGCAATCATGATACTATTTATACGCATGTGATAACTAAATTAGTAATATATCACTTATATACTAGATACGTAGCTATAGAACTATAATTATATACTGAACTACAGTTCACCACGTAGTAATATATATTATATATTATATATATAATCATATATATAGAGTACTAATATTTTATACATTTTATGCTATATATAATATACTCCTGCATATATCATATATATAATATTTTATATCTATATATACTATAATATATAAGTAGATATTTATTATATATATTATATATTATATACTATAATATATATATAAATATACTATTATATAAATAATATATAATAGTATTTACTGGAACTTTCACTCGAATATAATATAATATATATATATTATTATATTTATAATAATATATTATATATATATATATGTATAATATAATATAGTATATATATAATAATATATATATACCTATATTATATATATAGTATATTATATATATATATATATCTAATTCATATTTGTTATTATATACTACTATTATTATATATACATATATAATCTATATATAGTATATATATATATATTATATATATATATAATATATAAGCTTTTCACTAACTATATATATACTATATAGTATAGTATATATCATATAATTATATATATAAGTATATATTATATATTATATATAACATACGTAGCTATTCCAGTACTATATTATATATATATATATAGTAGTAATAAATAGTTAATATATATTTATATCCTATATATTATATATATATATATATGATACATATAATATATACTATATATATATAATATATTTATCATATATACTATATATATATATATATATATATATACTTTATATACTAATTATCTATATATATATATATATTATATATATATATTATATATATATATATTATAATATTATATTATATTATAATATATATATTATATTATATATATATATTATATATATATATATATATATACTATACTATATATATGCTAATAATAATTATATTTAACTATATTTAATATATACTAGTATAATATATATATATATATATATACCTTATTTGACTCAATATGTAGTATATATATATGTATATCATATATATATATACTTATATATTATATATATATACTCACTATATATATTATATAAATTATAATATCATATATATATATATACTTATAATATATTAATATATATATATATAATAAATTCTATATATTATATATCATAAATATTTTTAAATTATAAATATATATATTTTATAATACTATAGTATATATATATAGTACTATATATAGTATATATATAATATATCTATATATATATGTATATATATAATATACTATATATATAAATAAGTATATATAAAATATTATAAATACTATAATATACAAATAATATATAAGATACTATATTATAATATAGTATATATATACTATATATATATATATAATATTATATATTATATATATATCTATATATATATAGTATATATATATATATATTTATATTATAGATATACTAATATATATATATATTATATATGTATACTATATATATATATATACTATATATATATATAATATATATATAGTATATATTATATATATATATATAGTGTAAATAGTATATATATTACTTATACTAATATATATATATATAATTATATAAAATATATATAATATATATAATATATATATAATTATATATATTTATATATAATATATAATATATGATAGTATATATCTATATATATATATATATAGTTAATATATAATACTATATATATATATATATATAGTTATATATATATAATATATATATAATATATACCTATATATAATTATATATTATTATACTTATATATATATTATATATATATCATATATTACTTCTTAGTAATATATATTATTGTATAGCTTGATAGTATATATATGATACTATAACTATATATATACTATAATATATATATATATAATACCTATAATATTACTATATAATATAATATATATATATATATATATATTACTATACTATATATATATAATATATATATATACTATAATATATAGATATTGATATAATGTATATATATATATTATATATATTATATATATTATATATATATATATATATATTATATATATATACGTATATGAATATATATACTCTATAATGGTACTTATAATATATATATATATATATCCTATATATATGTATATATATACTATATATATTATATACGTATATATATTAGTATTATCGTATATATATATATATAATATATATATATAGCGCTATATATGTATACTATATAGATAAATAATGATAGTATAACTATATATACTATATATATAATTACTATATTATTATATATTATAGATATAATAATATATACTATTATATATTATAATATATAGTTATATATAGTATAACTATAATATATATTTATATTATTATTATATACTTATATATATATACTATAGTATATATTATTATATATATGTACTATATATTTATATATATATATTATACTATATTATATATACGTTTATTATTATAATATTATTAAATATTTACTATATGTTTTACCGTATAGTATACTATATATATGATTATATATATATATACTATATAATATATTATCATATAGTATATATATATATATATTATAATAAGTTATATATATTAAAAAGGTGTGTTAAATTATTTTTTAAGGTGAGGGTCGAAGGAGCATATTCTCCTTTTAAATTTGTCATTTCATAGCCTACGGTCGGCAAAACTATTGCTGTATGCATAATGGCTTCATACCAATTTTTCCGTTGTCTACATCAGTAGCCTTTAGGGATTGGTTTCATGTCATTTGTATGTTATAATGTATTTGTGATGAGATATATGTTCCTGAAAAAGGTGGAGTGTCGAATTGTGATGTCAAAAGATGAGGTCTATGTCTATGTTCTGTATTTGCTCTACTAACATCATGTCTCTCGCTATTGTAGCAAGAAATTACAATTAGAAACTTGGAATTTTTGTCGACGCATTGTGAGAATGTTACTGAAGGCGTATTGCCGGGTTTGGAACAATACGTTTTATGAGGTGTGTTGGAAGAGGTTTATAACGAAATAGAATTTAAGTATGGTATTTAGTATAGATTTGATCATTTAGGGTCTGCTGACGACGCTGACGTACCTACGTCTAATCAGCATACGAATTAATATAAGAATACAAGACCGCGAAAAGTGTCGTGATCGAGTATCATCTCGTCAGCTACGAGGGGAATGACTCATGGAAGGACGCATTACTACAA
>JABUQX010110358.1:5000-20000 GCA_015478945.1 Trachelipus rathkii | reverse complement strand
TTGAGAATTTGTGACTTCAAACAAACTTGAGCTGGGACAGGTACAGATGTGAATAAAGAGGTAACGTCAAAGCTAAGGTTTGTGGTTAATTTTAGGTGTTATCTGTTGTGATTTTATGAATAAAATCATCAGTGTTCTTAAGATGATAGGTAGAAATGCATCCAAGTAAAGGTTTAAATTGTTTAGCCAACCAGGAAGAAAGTTTGTAAGTGACTGAGTTAGTGTTGGAGATGATAGGACGGACAGGATAATTGTGTTTGTGTATCTTAGGGATTCCATAGAACTGTGAGAGACGTGGTAGACTGGGTTTTAAGTCAGAGAGTAGGTTAGGAAAATCTTTGGTAATGTGTTTAAGTTTTGGGTTAAAAATGTTGTGCGAGTTAGTAAGTGGGTTTTTGTTTAGAAGAGTGTATGTATTGTTGTCATTGAGTAAGTTGTTAGCTTTCATGTTGTAATCAGTTTTATCCATAATTACCAGTTTATTGCCTTTGTCAGCTCTAGTTATATGCAGTGAGGGGTTATTTTTTAGTTTCGTGGTAAGCTGAAATGAATCTTTTCGGAAGTGAGTGAGAGTTTTAAAGAGTTAATAATTCCATCTATCAGCAATCCTTTGATAAAATCATGGTTGAAGGCAGCGTTGGAAGTCCTGTTTTTCCAAATTTCAAAATCTGTACAGAATTGTAATATAGAGTCAGATTTCTTAAGAGAAAAGGAGAGGCCAAAGCCTAAAAGTATTTCTTCATCCTTGGTGAGATTGTAGTTTGATAAATTAATAATTTTGTCAGCAGATGAATTTTTGCCCAGGAGCTATTATAATAAATCTGATTGAATTTGTTATCTAGTGAAATTTTTTTCTGCAAACAGGCATTATTTTTATAATAATGTGCTTGGTTTAGTAAGTTTGTAAACTCCACGAGGGAGTTAGGAACACAACGACATTAACAAGTAGTGTGAATTGAAGTAGGATGTAGGAAATAGGAAGTAGTGAAAGGAAGCTGGAAGTAGGAAGCAGAAATTTTGACTTAAGAATTTGTGTTAGAAGTAGGAATAAGTGTATTAAGAAAAATAACTATAACATTGTCGGTATTACTAAGTTTTTTGAACAGTCTTTAAGGAACTTCAATTGGAGTTTTTTGATATGCGCAAGTTTCATAAGATCTTGATATTTAAGGAATTTTTTCCTTAGTGAGAAGTTTTGTATGTTGATAACAGCCATCATAATATAGGAGATTCGGAAGCTTTAAGACGCTGAGTTTGGTAAGTAATTATATTAAACGGCTTAAAGTCAATAAAAAAAAGAACTTCAAATAAGATTTTAATATGATCAAGTTAGCAATTCTGAAGTCTTTGCAATGTTGGCATCGTGAGCTTTCGATCTAAACGAGATTCTCCTTCAGACGCATTAAGTTGAAGACTAAATGTAATTATAAAAGAAATGTAAAATAAAAAATATGTTAAAAATATTATTACATTAATTAATTGAATTTAGTTTTGATTTTTTTGAAAAAAGGTGTGGTGTTAATTATTTTGTTTAAGGTTTTGTCTTTGTTTTGTTTTGTTTTAATTTTGTTTTAAATTACGAAAAATCCGAAATTCATAAAGAATTTCTCGTTTTGTAGGATCCAATACCTGTAAAATGGTGCCATGTCATTGATGTTAATGTTTGTGATTGAGTAATGTTCTGTGAAGGGTGAGTGCCGAGTTTTGTGAGCAAAAGCAGAGGGTCATGTCTCTGTTGGTATTGCGTCTACTAAATCATTAGTCTCTCCTATAGCTATGTGGGCAAGCAATTGCAATTATAACATTTTGAATTTCGTAAGGACGCATTGTGAGATGTTTATTGAAGGTGTGAGTAAGTTTTGGGGGTTTGAAAATAACATTTAAGAGAGCGTTGTATTGGAAGAGGTTAAACGAATTGAATTAGGTAAGGATTTAGTGATATTTGGAAATCGGTTTAAGAGAAGGTTTAAATAAGAAAAATGTTATTGAGTAAAAATGTTTAAGTTGAATCAATCGTCCTGGTGAAATTTTCAGAAAATGAAAATTATGTTTTTGCGGTAAGAGATTTAGTGAAAAGTGTTAAATATGCAGGTCGAATTTAGTTTGTAGGAAAGGATTAGAGCAAATGCAAAGCTCTAAGAAAAAGGGAAGTTAAAGACACCACTATTACTTGGTGGTATGAGGAGAAAACCAGTGATAATAGGAGGGGTAAAAGTAGGTTTTCTATAAAAACTATAGAGTAAAAAGGGACTGTTATTCCAAGTACGTAGGGTGATCAGGAGAGGTAAAGTTTTGTGTTAGAAGATCCATGCGGGAATTTTATGTTGGGGTGGATGGGAGTTGATGTAATTGAGTATGAGAGTGGGTCATTAGAATGAAAGATAATAGATATAAAAATATACAAGCTTCGGAGTTTCAACGTGTGTGTTAGAGAAGAGAAAAGGGATGGTTTAATATGAAGTAATGTTCTAAAAGTTTCCATGAACATGTTACTAAGAATGGGTGACAGGGGGGATCTTATGCTAAGTCTACAGTTTTGTTTGTAATGTAAGTTGTTTAAATGGAAGTGGCTATGTTCAAAAGTAAGAAATATTAATTGTTAAAGGAAATACTAATGGTATTTCATGCACAGTGTGTACATTTGTTTAAGCATTAGCTAGTGTTTATGTTAATTTTTATAATGGATATTTGTATGAGAGGTAAGTGCAAAGCTGAGAAAGAGAAGCCATATGCAGAATACATTCAACATTGCACATAAATGATCAGTTTTGTTTAGATGAGAAGCAGAAATGCATCCAAGTAAAGGTTTAAATTGTTTAGCCAACCAGGAAGAAATTTTGTAAGTGACTGAGTTAGTGTTGGAGATGATAGAACGGACAGGATAATTGTGTTTGTGTATCTTAGGGATTCCATGGAAACTGTTAGAAGAGAGTCGTTAGTATGAGACAAGGTTTTAATTCAGGGCAGAGTACGGTTAAGAAAAATTCCTATAGGTAATGGATTTAAGTTTTTGGTTAAAAATGTTGTGGGGAGTTAATTAAGTGGGTTTTGTTTTAGTAAGAGTGTTATTATGTTGCACTGGTTAAGTTGTAAATTTGAATATAATTATTGGTGGCTGTCCTCTTCAATTGGACTGAAAAATTTATTTAATAAATAATGTTGGTGCTCCTGGTATTTATTAAGTTTATTACTAATGATCAAAGCAAATGATATGCCTGTATTATTATTTTTTAAAAATGCTTTTTTCCAGTTTTTGTTAATGTTTATCGTCAGAAGTTGATTGTTGCTTATAAAACCATGTTTTTGTGTTACTTTTTTATATTTAATGTTTTTTGTTGTATTAGTTAGTTTTTAATTGTTATATTGAATCCGTTATTTTTCGTGTTATGTTCAAAATTTACCGAGGAAAACTGTATAAAAAAAAAAAAAAAAAAAAAACATTCGATATCTCAAAAAAAAAACTAAGCTACAGGAAAATGAATACATTTTGAAATCCATTAAAACTTTTTAGCTAAAGCAAAATGTTTGAAAAAAAAAAAAAAAAAAAAAAACAAAAAAAAAAAAAAAAAAAACAATTGGCTATTTTTTTTGGGGGGGAACTGGGACATAGTATATATAATATATGTATTCTAAAGGTATACACGGCAATGTAGGGGCTCGAGCCGACGCGGAACACAGGGGGGACGTTTTTCATACCCCGTAGGGAGGGGCGGAGGACACCCGCGACACTCCAAATACCAAAGACGGGTTCCGGAGAGCCTTCCGGAGGGGGGATTAGTCCTACCCCGTAGTTCCCCGGAAGCCGAGAGACCCGACTCCTGCCATCGGGCGGATTACCCTTGGGTATTTCTTTTAGTTAAAAAAAAAAGCAAATTTATAGAAAGTCTTTATTTAATGTGTAACGTATGAAATTTTTTCTAAATAGCTTTCTACTCATATTACTATATAAAATATTAACAATAATTTTTTTTTACATTATCTCAACTTAAATGTTTACCAGGGGATTCCAAAAATGAATTTCTTTTCCCTGTAGCTATTTAGTTTTTGAGATGGTTTTTTTTTTTTTTTACATTTCCGCACTAAAATTGTGCCAGCCTTCCAGCAATGTATTCCTTTTCCCGGTAACTGTTGTAGTTTTGAGATATGGAATTGTGGCTCTTCTAGAGCTGACTATATAGTAATTATATATTATATAGCTATATAATATATATATATATATATATATAATTATATATATAATATACTATATTAAATTTTATTTTAAATTTAATATATTTATTATTTAATTTTATATATTATTAAATATATATAATAATATATACTATATATATAGATGTACTTACTATATCATTTAATATTTATAAATAAAGCACAAAAAAGAAATTGTTTATTATCCAAAATAAATTAAAATCTATTTTTTTAAAGCAGTATAATAACAAGGGGGTAAACCTTTCCGATGAAAATTTTCTTTCTGTCAAGTAAAAGGTCCAAGGTCCAATTAATTTTATTCATAATTACCAGGTTTTGCCTTTGTCAGAACGTGGTGACTAAAATCTTGATTACGTTTAGTGAAAAAAGAGCTTCTTGAAATTTTTTAGGCGTGGTAAAGTGATGTTTAGAGTTGATAATTCCATCTATCAGCAATCCTTTGATAAAATCATGGTTGAAGGCAGCGTTGGAAGTCCTTTTTTTCCAATTTTCATAATCTGTACAAAATTCTAATATAGAGTCAGATTTCTTAAGAGAAAAGGAAAGGCCAAATCCTAAAAGTATTTCTTCACCTTTGGTGAGGTGGTAGTTTGATAAATTTGAAGTTTCTTCTTATTATTACTATAGGCACTTTATATAATTACTTACCAAACTCAGCGTCATAAAGCTCCGAATCTCCTATATTATGATGGCTGTTATCAACATACAAAACTTCTCACTAAGGAAAAAATTCCTTAAATATCAAAATCTTATGAAACTTGCGCATATCAAAAAACTCCAATTGAAGTTTCTTAAAGACTGTTCAAAAAACTTAGTAATACCGAAAACCCTTTTACCTAGTAACTTAACTTTAGACTTCTCTTTACCTTTCCCAGATGTCCTTAGAGAAATTTATAATGTCAAAATTTATGCTGTGAAATCAGAGGTCAGACACACTTTTGGTAGATGTTATCACAGCTTTAAACTATTTCAACAATCTTGGTACCAAAATTTTCCAAACTACCCCGTGGATTTTACAAACTTACTAAACCAAGCGCATTATTATAAAAATAATGCCTGTTTGCAGAAAAAAAATTCACTTGATAACAAATTTAATCAGATTTATTATAATAGCTCCTGGACAAAAAATTCATCTGCTGACAAAATTAATAATTTATCAAACTACAACCTCACCAAAGATTAAGAAATACTTTTAGCCTTTGGCCTTTCCTTTTCTCTTAAGAAATCTGAAACTTTATTAGAATTTTGTACAGATTTTGAAATTTGGAAAAAAAGGACTTTCAACGCTGCCTTCAACCATGATTTTATCAAAGGATTGCTGATAGATGGAATTATCAACTCTAAACATCACTTTACCACGCAAAAAAATTTTAAGAAGCTCTTTTTTCACTAAAACGTAATCAAGATATTATAGTCACACGTTCTGACAAAGGTCAAAACCTGGTAATTATGAATAAAATTGATTATATTTCCAAATGTAACAACTTTCCCAGTGACAACATTACATACACTCTTCTAAACAAAGACCCACTTACTAACCGACAACATTTTTAACCATAAACATAAACACATTACCAAAAATTTTCCTAACCTACTCTCTGACTTAAAACCCAGTCTACCATATCTCTCACAGCTCTATGGAATCCCTAAGTTACACACACACAATTATCCTGTCCGTCCTATCATTTTCAAAACTAACTCAGTCATTTACAAACTTTCTTCCTGTTTGGCTAAACAATTTAAACCTTTACTTGGATGCATTTCTGCTTCTCATCTTAAGAAGACACTGTGACTTTATCATAAAACCACAACAGATAACACCTAATAATAACCACAACCTCAGCTTTGAGGTCACCTCTTTATTCACATCTGTACCTGTCCCATTTACTATCAACCTTTGAGATATTCCGATGAACACACTTCACTGAATTACCCTTGTCCCTTTCTTAAACAATTAAATTTCTTACTCTTGAACATAACTACTTCCATTTTAACAACTTACATTTACAAACAAAACTTCGGCCTAATCATGGATCCCCCTTCCACCATTCTTGTAAACATGTCATATAACTTTTAGAACATTCGTCATCAGTTGAAAACATCCTGCTCTCCTAACACAACCTGTGGGCTCGCGATGTTGAACGATAGTTTTTGTATCCACACTTTAACCAATGACCCCACTCTCATACTCAATTACATCAACTCCATCCACCCAACATTAAATTCACCATGGAATCTTCTAACATAAAAACTTACCTTTCCTTGACACCCTATTTACCTGGGATAACAGTCCCATTTTGCTTTATAGTGTTTATAGAAAAAACCTACTTTTAACCCCTCCTAAATACACTGTTTTTTCTCATACCATTAACACAAAATCAGGTGTTTTAAACCTTCCCTTTTTCTTAGAGCCCTACGGGATTTGCTCTCCTATTTCCTACAAACAATTCGACTATATCTTTAACATCTTTCACTAACTTTCTTACCCCAAATTTAAACAGGCCAAAGAAATTTTATAACCATTCTGTCCTCCCCCAACAACACTTTTTCTTATTTACCTATTCCTCCCACCCCTTATACAAATATCACTAAATCCTTACCTAATTCTATTCGTTTAACCACTTTCAATACAGCCTATCTTAAACATTTTCAAACTCCACCTTCAATAACATCTCACAATGCGTCTACAAATTCCATGTTCTAATTGTAATTCTTGCTACACAGGAGAGACTTATGGTTTTGTTACCAACATAGACATGACCTCTCTTTTGACTCATAAAACTCGGCACTCACCCTTCACAACACAAACAAATCCACAACATTAACATCAATGACATGACACCAATTCTACAGGTACTAAATCCTACGCAACGTAAAATTGTTGAATCCATTTGCATGCAAAATTTGCCTAACTTTAACAAATTAAAAGGAAAATGATGCTCTCGCCCCACCTTAAACAAAATAATGAACACCACACCTTTCTTCAAAAAATCAAACTAAATTCAATTAATTAATGCTATCTGTTTTAACATATTTATTAACTATACATTTCTTTTATAAATTACATTTAGTCTTCAACATAATGCGTCTGAAGGAGATTCTCGTTTAGATCCAGCTCACGCTCCTACACATTGAAGACCTTCATGGATTTGTACATGATAAATATAACTTTATTTAGAAGTTTCTTCTTATTATTACTATAATCCCTTTATATAACTATTTATATATATATATATATATATATATATATATATATGGCATAATATGTATGTATGTAATAATATGTATGTAATAATATATGCTGTATATGTATATGTGTGTAATATGTAATAATAATGTAATATATATATATAATGTATATATATGCATATGTAATGTAATATAATATATGTAATGTATAATAATAATAATATATGTAATAATATAATAATAATAATATAATATATAATAATATGTAATAATAATAATAATAATATGTTTAGCATAATAATAACAATAGTATGTAATATATGTATATATATAATAATAATAATAATAATAATAATATAATAATAATATGTATATGTATAACATGTATATATGTATATATATGTATAATATGTAATATTATAATAAATAATATGTTTAATAAATAATGCATATAGCATATATAGCATAATAATAATAATGTAATATTAATATGTAATAATAATATGTAATAATAATATGTAATAATGTGTATGTAATAATAATAATATATATGTATATGTATATATGTAATATATGTATATGTTTTTAATATATACATGTAATAATAATAATATATGTAATATGTATGTGTAATAATAATAATAATATATGTTTATATATAGCATATATATATAACAATAATAATAATAATAATAATAATATGTAATATGAAATAATAATATGTATATGTAATATGTGTATATATAATAATAATATATGTAATAATAATATGTAATAATATAATAATAATAATAATAATATAATAATAATATAATAATAATAATATATATGTAATATAATATATATAATATTAATATAGATATATAACATGATAATAATAATATGTAATATGTAATAATCATGTAATAATAATAATAATAATAATGTATATGTAATATGTATGTGTATAATAATAATAATGTGTTATATATATATATTATATATTGTCCAATGGAAAATAGATTATAACATATCTTTTCTCTAAATTATAAATAAATAAATAAATATATTTCCTGTTTTCGTTTTACTCTTTAATAATAATTTTCAGCAAGGAGGAAGATGAAGTTCAATACAAACTCAATTTTAACTATATATTTAAAAACACAATTTCCAAACATTTATATTCAATAATCCTTAAACTTTTCGTTACGGCTTAAAATAAACGATATGATAAAATAAACGCTGTTCCTGCAACACACAACCATCTTTAAAAAAAACAACACCATATTAACATATTCACGGTTCCTGTGACACACAACTTTTAAAATAAACAGGTAATTTAAAATCTAATTCTTTACCTTAATCCTCAATCCAGGCAATAAGCCCAAAATAAACTTTCAAATACTTATTCGTTCGTTTCCTAAATCAAACCCCTTCAAAAATATTTACTATTCCTTCGTCATACGACGATCCCCCCGAAAAGACTTGTGCTCAACCCAGAACCATGTCGACCTGACTCCCTGTCAGCAATACTGCACAAATCTGCTTGGTTTCTCATTTAACTCAAAATCCCCGATTTGGATCCTGTTTTTTCTGAACACTGATTTTCGGAAGCATCGATTTTTTCTGTGGCAGAGAATATTTTCACTTCTGGTATCAGGTCCCGAACTCATCCCCTAAAAATGCATAAAATACCTTCGATCAATACTGCCTTAAATTTTTAGCAAGTAAAAAAAGTAAACACATAAAATATAATTTCACTCTTATTTTCACTTATTGTTAAGTACGGGTTTCTAAATACTCTTTTTATCTACTCCTCACTTGGTAACCTTTGCCTGGCTTATTCATTTTCTTAATATTCAACGATAGTAACCTTTCGTTCTTCTCTCTGCGTTGTTTCCAGTAATAATACCTTTTTCCCAAATTTTGATTCCAAGTTAAGCCTCTCTTCCGTAGTTGGTTTGTCTAGTAACACTTCTCCCCTTCTAAAGTTTGTAAACTTACAAACTTAAGGGAAGGATCCAATCTTTGGCTCGTGCTACGCTCAATTTTCAAACCCCCTTAAAAATGGACATAAAATTCGGAATTATCAGGCAATTTTGACCCTATAAACACCAAACTGCAGATTTTTTGCCCTCTAAAATGTTGTTTTCCGGTGTTTTTCTGTGTCTGTAGTCATTCTTTCAAATTTCCAATTTTTCAAAACCCATGTTTTTGACATTCTTCGTATCAACTTCCAGAATTTTTTCCTAAATGACTTCAAACTTGAAATATGTATAAATGGGTCCATTACCTACAATATCCACATTTGCTTTTTTCATTTTTTTGAGTGTTGTGCTCAGCTTTGTCCAATTTCCAAACCCACTTTTTTTGGATTTTGAAATGAAAAATTGCGATAATTTTTTTCCTGTTCTGGCGAAGTGGATGAAAGGTTCAGGGCATATGTAGTCGAGGGAGAGGCATATTTTTTACTTAGATAATTTATTTGTATATGCATTAGTTTTGGATTTGTTTTTGGAACAAATTTAAAAAAAAAAAAAAAAAATTGGGAATTTTTTTTAAAAATTGACTTTTGAGTATACAAAAAAATTATCTATGTAAAAAAGGTGTATCTCGCCTGACTATACAAGCCCTAAAAATTTGATGTTGATCGGATAAGTAGAAAAAATATATCAATATTTCACTTTTTTGAACGATTAAATTTTTTGAGAAAGTGAAATATTGATATTTATTTTTTTCTACTTATGCAATCAACAGCAAAAGGAGTTGTGTCTGAAGGATATTGTGGAGCCATGTGCGGCCGAATGGAGTTCCCCAGTGGTACCCGTTATAAAGAAGGATGGAACGCTTCGTCTATGCATAGACTATAGACACTTAAATAAGGTAACAGAGACAGATAGGTTCCCAATGGCGAATATCACCGAAACGATCTTTTCATGCCATGGGGTGAAGTATTACACTTGTCTAGATTTGGTGAAATGGTATTACCAAATGCAGCTGGAAGAGGATAGTAAGGACTTTACTGCATTTTCTACAGTTAGTGGGCAGTACAGATTTAAAAGGTTGAGCTTTGGATTAAAAAATGGACCAGCAGCATTCCAGAGAGAGATGCAGAGAATTCTGACAGGATTTAACTGGGATAGAATTTTGGTGTATGTAGATGACGTCCTCTTGATATCAAAGGAATTTGAAGAACATCTGATACTGATTGAACAGGTTATACAGCGTTTTTCCGAAACAAACGTTAAGATCAAAATCAGCAAGTATAGTTGGGTCCAAAAAGAAGTTAAATTTTTAGGTCATATCCTCAGCAGGACAGGAATAAGAAAGCTCCCAAAATTCATGGACCAGGTAGATAAATTGGAAAGACCAAATAATGTGGGAGAATTAAGACGGTACCTAGGAATGATAAACTTTCAGAGTAAGTTTATTAGAAACTGTTCAGGAGTGGCAGCGCCCCTTAGTTCTTTAACAGGAGGAAAAAGAAGGGACAAAATCGAATGGACAGACGAAAGGATTAAGGCGTTTGAAGGTTTAAAAGGATTAATGAAAGAGTCAGTGGAACTGGCATTTCCAGACTTTTCAGAAGGCGGTACAAAATTAGAACTCTATGTGGATGCGAGTGGACTTGGCATGGGTGCAGGCTTGTGTCAGGAACAGGAAGGCGAACGAAGAGTGATCGCCTACAATTCTCATGCATTTAATGCGTGTGAAAGGAGGACATCCACTATTAAAAGTTAATTATTAGCCATAAGATGGGGAATTAAACATTTCCGCCGTTTTTTATTAGTCAGGACTTCATACTATACATGGACCATAGACCTTTAGTGTATCTCCATACAATGAAGCTAGTAGACAGTAAGTTGGCTCGCGTCCTGGACGACCTAAGTGAATATAGCTTCCAAATTCAATATTACCCAGGAAAGGACAACGTCTTTGCAGACACATGGTCCCGCTGCCAAAGAAAACCAGAGGAGGAAACTAATACTACAAATCCTGAGGCTTTACCAAAAGGATTGGAAATAATAAGGTTAGTGCCAGGAGATGCGGATTCCTTATTCTTGAGCTTGGAGGAAGTCCTAAAGACGGAACTACTAGAGAAGGAGGACCATAGGGAGTTAAGAAGGTTCTTATTAGAGGCTTTACTAAATAATAGGAAATTATATTGATTGGATAGGAAAAATAAAATCTTTGAAGTGGTTAAAAACTATCAGTGTTCCAGGAAGATAACCGATTCCGGAGGTATTACCGGTAGCTAGCGATGAATTCAACCTGAGGATTTGGCTACACCACGGGATCTGTTGTTCGGTTATTTATATTTGACCTAAAGCAAGAAAACGTGAAAATTTAAGGGATGTCCACATACAAGTATTAGGAGGGTCCCATTTTAACCCACTGAGGGATGATAAAACATTTGATGTAAATAAGGATGACACCATAGTAGATGAACTGACAATTGAGAAACAAAAAGTACCATCTGAAGAGAAAAATGAAAAATACTTGGACAGTGAAGAAAGTGAAGATAATCTGTTACAACAGCCATCAGAGGAAGGATTGGGAGTGAACTTGTTAATGAAGGAAAGAGGACACCAGTCTCGGTTATGATTAAAACTTTTCATATAAAATAAGTGGCTTGTTAAGCTTAATTTTTATTGGTACTGCAGGATAAAATAGCTTTCTTAGATACAGGATCGGTTATCAGCTTGGTTCATGAAACAGTTGTCAAGGAATTGGAACCGTTTGGGCATATTTTAAGGAAATGGAGCGTGAATATCACATTGAACGGAATTACCACCAGAATTGACGAATGTACAACTGCGGTAGCTATAAGGATAGATACACGCTATCGGAAGACAGTGTTGCCATTAGTAGTCGTTAAGGATGGGTTCATTCCAGCATGTTTTCTTCTCGGAATGAATTACCTAGTAGAAACAGAAGCAATTTTGGACTTTGGGGAAGGCATCATCACACATGGAGATGATGAAGATTAGGTTAGTGATGGTTTTCATATTGGTGTATATAATGCCATAGTGAATGATAATGATAGATCAATAATATAATAACATTCAAGGAAATAATGACATTGCAGGAAAGGTCCAAAGTGCAAAAAATTAAAGGAGAAGATTAGGAATAAAAACAATTCTTAAATCAGATATTACTAAAGAAATTTTATAGATATAAGGAAGATCTGCTGATGAACAATGCTATACTGGTTAGAAGGATTAAGAACGACCAATTCTGCGCAGTAAAATTGTTTTAACAAATGGTCAGTATCTGTGTAGTAATATATCGAAATATGGCTCATATAGGTCAAGGAAAATTGACAAGTCTAATATCGAGATATGTATGGCATCCGAAAGGTCATACCATAATCAAGGAAGTATGCAGGACAAGTCCGACTTGTCAACTGAATAAGGTAGACCACAAGGTTGTATTTCCACCAATCTGGAAAATTCAAGTTGCCAACCCTTTTGAACTGGTTGCAGTCGATGTCATGGCTATGCCGAGAACAAGGAGAGGAAATATTGCTTGCTTAGTGGCTGTGGACCCTTGTAGCAAATGGGTCGCGGTCAGACCACTAAAGGACAAATCGGCCAGAAGTGTTGCAGGGACATTCGAAGAACAAATGTTACCAGCATTTTTGAGGCTTCCGTACAAGGTTTTAACGGATAATGGGGTGGAGTTCCGGAGTAACAGGTTCAGGGAGATGCTCCAGAAATATAACATTGACCATATAAGCCATCATCCAATGGGGAAGTTGAACGTACAAACCGTACATTTGCGGAATTTCTTTAAAACACGGCAACAAAGGACCAGGATTGGGACGATTGTCTACCCAGGGTGGTCATAATATACAATAACACGAAGCACTCTGAACTTGGGATAAAAACAGCGGAGAAGTTTCTATTTCAAACAAACAAGTAGGGAAAGGTACTGCCAATCTCTATGGAATAACAGAGTAAATGGAAGGAGGGACACCCAAACTGTCTACCCTATGCAATAGGAGTCAAGGTCAAACGAAAAACTATTTCAGCAGATCGGTCCTTAGAGAAGAAATTGAGTGAAAGATACGAAGGTCCTTTCATAGTAGTCAAAGTAATTGCCGGAGGAATGACGTATGATGTCAAGGGTCAAGGAAAAACTATGAGGGTGCACTATGCACACTTAAAAATATGGGCGGATCCACCAAAATATTTACGACAGTACTTTGAAAATGAGAAAGGAGAATTCCATCCAGTTGGTGAATATATTAATGAAACAATAACAGAGGATGAAATGAAGGCACCATCAGTAAATATGATATACAGTGCAACTCCAAAGCAAACAACAAGAAAGAGGAAGCACGGGACAAAACCTAAGGAGATATGGGACCTGTTACAATTAGCTCTAGGCAAACCAAGCCATAAGAAGGAAATAGGAACGCAAACGGAGGGTTTAGGAGAGGACAGGGCAACTAAGACAGAGGCGGATCCTATGCCATCACCTGTAGATACTAGCCAGCTATTGGATTGGATAGACTCAGCGCAAGAGAACGTAAATTCAGATGATTTGTTCGATCTGCAGAAATTTGAAAGAGTTTTAAGGTTTCCTAATAACAGTTACATGATAGGAATAACTGTTTCAGATGCCACTGATGAACAAGAGGAGGAAGTTCCAGAAATACCAACACCGAGATATATTGAAGGTGGAGAAGTAAACAATATTGCGGAGAATAATTTAAATATTTCTTTTTTTACCCCTAGGTCCATTCACGAAGAATTAAGAGAGTAAGTGAGGATCCAGAACGGATGATATTGGATGACGAACCGGAAGGACAGAGAGGAACCCGACAAGGATTGGAGATTGGACATCGGCCAATGACACGATCAAGGGGGTCAGCTCCAGATCTTCCTTATGTGCAACAAAGGGTAATGGAGTATGATAAAAGGGCTGAGGAAAGAAGGGCATCTATTGGAAGTTAGGAAAGATCATTCCTCTTTGTTTATTTAGTTTTTTTTATCTTTTATGTGTTTCTTTCTTCTTTTTAAGATTGGAGTCCCAATCTTGAAAGGGGGAGTAGTGTCATGAATCTGACAAACCTCCCGATTATGAGGAGCAGACGATTGCTCCCGATCAGGAAAAACCATTGTATTTCTACAACTCAGGTGAAGCAGTAGCTTTTAAAAGAAGTTCATAAGTATTGAATTCTGTGTATAATCAAAACAAGTATTTTGACGACAATTAGTGTCCTTATTGGATTTATAACAAGCTATTGGGATTTATATCACCAGGAATTGTATTTGCTCCAAAGTTTATTGGATTTATAACCAGGAATTGTATTTGCCCCAAAGTTGGTAAGTATATTTAAATATAAAACAAAATTAACGTATTAGTAAAAGGTTAGAATTTAGGTATCAACAAAGTTTATTAAAATAATGTGCAATTCGATTAAAGTAAAAAGTGACAGAGAAAACTATATTCGAGGAAATTTAAATAAGTTAGGATTTTGTGAAACTAGGATACTAAAAGTGTTAAGTTTTAGAAATTATATACCTAGTGAAATCATTTAAGTTGTGAGGATTTGAAAAGGGTATTGTAAATTCATATATAGGATTTATTGGATAGACGGGCAGTAAAAATTAC
>JABUQX010110357.1:0-46381 GCA_015478945.1 Trachelipus rathkii | reverse complement strand
TATTGTAATTTTTTTTTCCAATAAATATTAATAAATGTTACTAGTTACCTCTGAATTATATTCACAATAAAAACCACCTCTACCCAATTTTACCATATTATATCTAACTAACTATAGCTGATTTCTAATAATATGATTTATGTTAATAGTCAATAAAGCGATTTTCGTTTATTATACATACGAAATATTGAGTTACTCTAAAATACTAGTTTAGTAAACCATTTCATTATGTCAGCGTAAGCACAAATGACAATAAATACGAAATTTGGAAGCTCATTTATTGTAATTTATTCGTTATATAAAAAATAATGATATCAAACTAGCGTGATAAAGCGTTTTTTTAATACTATATATATAGCTTGTGACTTGTGTGTTATATATTTATAAAATTAAAGCTTAGTTTATCGTTTTTTTAGCATTATTAGCCTACGAAACGTTAATTTAGTAATAATCAGTACTTGTGTAGAATATTTAGCGTTCGTTATTTTGTCATAATAAACTTATAGTACGCAATTAATATACCTAAAATTAACGTATAGAATAAATAATTAGCTCACTCTAATATAAACGTATCGGTGTATAGTGTCTAGTGTATATATTATTTACGTTTTAGTAGTTATGCTCAGAATTTGCATAGAAACTGACCTTAGCGTAATATATTAGTATAGCTACAGGTTCTCATATATATATATATAATACCGCATTTTTAAAAATGTACAAAAGTCTGGTGTGTGCTTGTTGTCCCAGTGTATTCATTCCGTTAGAAATTTTGTAATATATATTCATTTATAATAATATATATATAAATATATTAAATGTACTTTATTAATATTTATCATATAATTTCTATCATAAATCAGAATATAATACATCACCATCACTAACAAATGGTGTATTAGAAAGTATTTTTACATGAAAATTTTATTAATAATTAATTCAAGCGCCCAATATATAGTATGGCCACACGCATATGATACAGGTATCGGGTTCTCTCTGCATCTACATGAGGTGTGTACGGTGTTGACTTCGATTCTCCTTACGCTGCCCTCAATTCTGGCTCAGAAGCCCACCTCACCTCAAATAGCTTATATAGACAGATAATACATCCATTATAGGGGCCGATATGAGACCTGTAGATGTAGAGACCGAGCAGAAGATAGAACTCCTCTCAATCGTCTCGAGCACTAAGGTGACAGACTCCAGACAATCAAGGATATCTATAACTACAACTAACAACGATATCTAACTTCAATGACATAGAAGAGGTGTCTGAGTTTTTAAATCATAAAAACCGAGCTCTAGATTTTATAATCTTTATCAGTATAAGGCGTAAGATCATTCCTAATCTATATATATAATATATATACAATGACAGTAAAATACGATATATTACATACCTTTCGTTATAATAAATAAATGTCCTAATATTATATTTAATATTATTTCAATTTTGTATAATAGAAATGAAATACTATTAATATTATTATATGAGCTAAATACATTATTTTATATATAGGCGACAAAAACTATCAATCTTTTAAGATAAAGTTATTATTTCTAGAAGTATAATGTGATTACTAATATTCTATTAATACTCATAATACATATTATTGTATTCAAAAAAAAATCGAATGTCATCTCTATATCTGACTTATATCATATTATATGTAATTAGTTTTAATAATATGCCGATCACTGAATACGTTTCATTAAGACTTATATATTATAACATATATATAATATATATATATATAATAATATATATATATAATATTATTTATATTATATCATAATAATAATATTTATAATCATATACTAATATATATATAAATTATATATATAATACTGTATACTATAAATTATTATTATTATATATATAATTCCCAGATCTTAATAAATTTAACTATAAATATGAAAATACAATAAAAACTAAAAAAAAAGGAAAACCATTCTATCTTTTCAAGATATGTTTGAGCACAGAATAAATAAACTTTAATTAACAGACAATCTAATTGCTTATTATTCGTAAATCTTTATTATATCGTACATCTCAAGTTGCGTAAAAAGAAGAAAATATTTTTTTTAATGATGGTAAAAACAAACATATAATCAGTATATATCATATATAATATATATAATATACTTAATTATACTATATATATAATACTATAATAATATATATATTAAATAATACTAAATATACTATAATTATTAAAATGTTTCTTAATACACTTATTAATATATATTATATTAATATATAAATAATATATTATATTATAAATTTATTTAAATATATTATATATTAATATTATATATACTATATAATTTTCAAATTAAATTATATTTATTAACTCTCAGAGGCCAAGTAGGGGTGCATCTGAGCTGACGAAGAAACAGAGGGGTAGTGGACGTGATGTCTCAATACCTCTTATAAGGTAGCATTATTTTAAAATCACAAAAGGTCCATCCTAAAAATTACATTTATTTGAACCCTTATTCTGTAATAAGCACACTGTAGTTAGTTATATTTAATAAGAAATCTGTAGGTTATTTTGTTTCCTTAGGATATGTAGGAAGTTGCATTAGCACATCAAATAACATCACACACCCATAACAACATCACTATAAATATATATATTATATAATATATTAATATATTAATATCATAAATATATATATATATATTATAATAAAAGAATTAAAATACTATTATAAATTATATAATATATATATAATATATAATAAAGATAGATAAATAATTAATTATGATTTATATATAATTTAAAAATATATATATATGTCTGAAAATATGTTTCCTTCTAGTAATATTATTTGTACTATTAGCGTAATAATCAGTAAGTTAATAATACGATATTTTATAATATAATTATTTTTTATATTATATCAATTTTACATTTTTTATATTGCTTTTTAACTGAGGAATAAATAATAAATCTACAATTATAGTATTAGTAATTCCCGTTCTCGGCCGCTGAATAATTTAATTTTAGTGGAGTTTGGAACATATAATGTCAAAAAAAGGAAGCTATTGGACATAACGGGAATGAAAAGGAATAACAGTTGGAAATAAGAAATATATTTCTAATAATAAAATAATATCAATAATAATAATAATAATAATACATAAATGATATAATTACCTAAGATAATATATAAGCAGCTAATCACATAGTAAAGTTAAAAATCACTAATCACTCATGAAAAATAAAATAAAGAGGAATTAAATTTAGTCTCTTCAAAAAACTTAAAAATAATAAAGACACTAATGAGAGATAATAAAGATTTAATAAATAAATTTTTTAATTGACAATATCAAAAAAATAATAATTTATGAAATAAGATAAATTAATTTATTAAATATTTGAAGATTAAAATAATATAATTAATATTGGTAAAAATTGAATAATTAAATACATTAATTTAATGTTATGCTTAGTACATATACTACTTAAGTATATAATTACTCAAAATAATCTAAAATATTCATAAAAGCCAATGTTTGAAAATATATAAGACCTGTAACTTATTAATTTCTCCTATATAGTTCACTTTATTCAAACTGGACCTTAATTAAGAAAGGAATCATCTCATATTTCATATTTAAATTAATTTGATCAAATGAAATTACATTATATTATAGTATGAAAATGCTAATTTACATAGATAATATTAAAAAGTAAACAGGATTGTTTATAATTTAATACGATAATTGATGAAATTATGTAATATATAAAACATTAAAAATGACAGCTCATTGTGGTTAAGAGATGCTCTATAACTTTAGCATAATGTCACCTTATCTATGATGAACAACCTGAAATGGTATTCAATTTAATGTTGGACTATATTAAAATAAAATACGTTTAACAAAAATAAATACCAATTTTATAAATATTAACATTTTGAGGTCTTTATTTTTACATTTTCTTAACTTTTTAAACCAACGATTTTATTCTAATTGCTCGCTATGTAGTTATATATAACGCCCATACAAAGAATATTCTCAATTATTTCAAGATGTTGCATATTTATATAATTAAATTGTATACATTTTCGAAGATGTTTAAAAATCCAAATAAATTATTATCGCAAAAAATATCTGCCTTCAAAAGTTAAACTAAATTTGTTTAATCGAATAAAGGATATGTGGAAACTTACTTTCTTGTGCAATCAGAATGCATATATTACAGCTCTCTTGATCCCTGACATTTCTGGAAAGGAATCAACCTTCTAAAGATTATGTTGGAACAAATCTAGAGCATTATAAGTTCATATAAAACAGTTGTTAAAATACTTTTTGTTTGAGAATTTAAAAGTCTACAAAATTTCATTAGTTAGATTGACGTTCTTTAATATGTATAAGAAATCATTTGTCAAAAGTAAGTCAGCAACAGTTGTTTATTTATCTCTCTCTTCGATGAACGAGATATATCAAAACATTCGGCAACAACCATAAAAAATATATTATTTATTAAATGTTATATCTAGACTTGAAAATGAAACACGTACTCCCCCGGCCCCCTATCCGCTCTCCCCCCACTCCCCTGCAGGAAATGAGATAGGCAAATGGATGGAACATGGTTTAACACTCTCCCCCTACGCTTACATCTTTTCAGGATGAATGATCCCTAAAGTTGACTTATCTCTTATCATATTATTTTGGAGGTATAACAATGGCTGTTTCCAACATTTACCCTTATCTTACGAATTATATTATACCTAAATTATATATATTATATATATATATTAATAATATTAATATATTATTATAATATATAATATATTAATTATATTAATAATATATAATATAATATATTAATTATTATATAATATATATTAATATATATATATTATTATATATATTAATATACTATATATTAATAGATATATATATACTATATAATTTAAATATACTATAATATATTATATATATATTATAATATATATACTATATATATTAATAATATATTATATATATATATATATATATATTATATATCAAATATATATATATTAAATATAAATATTATATATAATATTTATATATATAATATATATATATATATATAATATGATATATATTATATATATATATATATTAATTAATATATAATATATATATATATATATTACTTACTATAATGTATATAATTAATATAAACATAGGTAATAATATAAAGTATACAGTAATTATAAGTGAAAATAACTTTGTTAATTATTAATGATATGTTAAAATCATAATATTTATTATATTTGCTGTTTATTTATTTTATTATTCCTATAAATAAAAGAAATAAACGTAAAAATATATAAATAATGTTTTAAAATTATTTTTCAAATTGTCATATTTTATGAACTACGAGGATATAATAAATTATTTGAAAATATATTATAATATTAATATATATATATATAAATAAATTAAATTATTAGTATATATATATATATTATTTTATATATTAAATATATGATACATTTATTATAAATATATATTAGATATATTAATACTTAATATATATTTATATATTTAATAAATCATATATAATAGTGTTATATTATATACAATATTTATATTGTTATATGCATTAAAAATATTTATTAATATATGTATATTTTCAACATTATATAATTAATTATTTCTTAGACTCTCATATGAGAACACTGACACTATTATAATATATTTCAATAGTACATTATCTCTCTCGGATAGTTAAAATGTATCTTATATAGGTATATATATATATAGTATATATATATTATATATTATATATTATATAATATATTTTTGAGTTGGTTAGTATATATATATATATTACAGGTAACCAGGGCGATTGGTAACTTTTTCTGATGTTCTTTTTAGAAAAAGAAATCATTGGTGATTTTTTGATAGGGGTTGTATTATTTTTTATTTTTCAATTCGTGGACGTCACTGGCGTAAGACTAGGAATTTGTAAACATACCATTTTTTTAAGTTTGTTAAAAATTTCATATAAAATGTAAAGATATAGTTAAGAATCGATGTAGCGAGAAGCTTAAGTAGGGGCTGTAAACACATAGAATTAAAAAATTATAAAGTCTCTGTGTTATACTAAATTTTACTGTTCTTAGTAAGGTAAGAACATAAGCACTTATTCACTAAATGTACGTGGATCTCATAGTCGCTGTAGGACAGTGGCATGAGACTTGACCTATCGCATGTAACTCACCACTGACGTTTCGCTCGCAATGTAAAAAGTAGTGAGTGTAATTACATCTTAGTTAAAACTATCTTATCTAGTGTTTTAAGTATATGGTCAAATTTTCTGTTCTCATTAAGGTTAAAAATCATAGTTGATTAGGATAATGAATAAAGATAGATAAATAAAAAATAATAATGAGATATCTTAATAATAACAACCATCATAATAAAATAATTTACAATCAAGAGTTCAGAAAATAATCTCAACGGATTGAATTTATAATTTGTGTCAATAGTCTCGATGTTTTTTGTGTCTGCCATCCTGCAGGTTAACATTTGGTGTTTATTAGTATAACTCTAGCGTTTGCGCAATGAGGGATGAACTAATGAAAATAATATTCAATCACACTCAGCGTAGTTATCATAAGTGATCGTGACTGGTTGAGAGTAAAGTGAACTCACATGAACTAAAATAAATAAATCAAATTAGAATTAGATAATTAAAGTGTTGGCAACACCATACATAACTTAACTCTTATAATCAGTTATAAGGCATAAATATAAATTGAGACATTGTACAATTCCATGAGATCCCTGATCGTGCCGGCCATATGTGACCTTGTATGTAACCCTACACTCTAGAATAATAATAATAATAATAATAATAATATAATTTAATACATGATTTTACAAATTATTAATAAGTAATAAAGCAATAATATATATAATAAAGCCGTGTACTATGATCCCATATATTACGAGCAGAGAGGTAAATAAATAGAGAATAAAGATAGATTTAAGTGAGTAAATATATTAAATTATTAACTATTAAAAGTAAATAAATAATTAATCTTGTTGCTTCTAATCAATTTCAAAATCATCGAGAGGAAAATGGAGATCAAGATTGAAAGATTGTGATTATAATATTGGTAAAGTGAGAGTGAAATGTGAGTATCGAATGCTAAGAGATAAATGGAAGAAGGTGAATAGTGAAGCTCACTTGTGAATTGTGACGGCCGGAAATTTGGAGATCTAATGTTGATAAGTCAAATCTAAATAATATTGCAAACAATACTAATAGCAATTAATGAATTATCATTTTTATAGTACAACATATAAAATGTCCTAATTGAATAATTGTAAATGTTAAATTAAGTTGTAGATGGTTCAAATGGTCACATGTGTAACTAAGGTAATTTAAGACATTAATCGAGTCTCCAATCTGAATAGGGGTATAGCTTAGTTGGAGATAAATGAGATCTTAATACTAGATATATTCTTAAATTGATGTATTTTAATGACGGCAAAATTTGTGAAATATTATTGAATTAAAGGAGTTTATTGTAGGCGAATTTCTATAGCTGACAATGGCAAACAAAATAAGGAGAATGAGGTAGAGCGTGGAAAAGGCAATTCTTGTGAACAAAGAATAAATAAAAAAATAAGAGAGAAAATCTTAAGTTTATTTGAAGAATAAAAAATACTAATGATCTAGATATGAGAAAGGATATCAAATGTAAATTACATATAAAAATTTCTAGAATGAACATAAGTGAGTTAATCATTTTTATAGTACAACTAAAAATTGTCCTATTGAATAATTGATGAATTCAATAACTGAGTAAATTAAAAAGATATGATTGTGAAATTTTGTTAGGATTGATATAAGATTCCATTTTGAAGGTGTTTGCGGGTGAATCCAAAGGGTTTGGATGAAGAAAGCAAAGACTACAGATGATCTAAATTAATTGTATGTATTAATAATAACACATAAAATATAGTTCATATTTGGAGGATTTAAATTAATCTATCAGATCCATAAAAATTGAAAATTATGTGTAAAAAATATATAAAATGTTAAGAACTTCTAAAAGGAGAGTATAAGCCATAAATAAAAAGAAAAAGATAAATGTAAATTTTTTGACACTTGAAATAAAAATAAAGTACGGAGCTTGCAACAAGATGAAACTGAACATACAGTATTTGGATAAACTAATAAAGCTAATTTGATATATATACAGTGTAATAAAAGAAGTTAGTACGGTTGAGCATAAAGATAGATGAGATTAGTTATATTGAAGTGGAAGATTATGAGAGTGAAAATAAAAGAGTGAGTGAATGTCAGATAAGTGATTTATTAAAGAGGTGAATTTCATGACATAAATCGAAATAAATAAATTCATGTTTATATTTTGATACTGATAAATGGGAAAATATGATAATATTTTTTTAAATACGAAGATATTATTAAATTAAAATATATTATAGCTTCTCACAAATAAGATTTAGTAAGCCCGATTAAATTAAACTTGATGAGTTATGAAGTAAAATTATTATTATTGAAGATGAGAAGTATCCCAAATAATTTCATGTAAAATTTAATTAAACAATTACATATTTTGGCAATAATTTAGCTGCCAAAAAAACAATTACTATTACAGAAAATAGAAAAATTCCCGTGAAGTAAACTTAATATAATAGTAGTGAAAAAATTCGATGTATTTTTTAAATCTTTTGAAAATATCATAAAAATATAAAATAATATTTTTAAAATTTGTATTATGTTCAATATTTACTTATGTTCCTTGGAATTTATGAAATTTATTTTTCATTAATAAGTGTCATATCAACCATACTCCATTTGTACTCTGTATCACCAAATTTAATAAAGATTATACATATTAATAAATACACGTATGTTTGGGCATCTTTGGACTTATACAAATGTCATGTTTTTGTGAATAATATTTACATCATTCCAACATAATGGGAGTTTTGTATTATTTTATTTCAATTTTCTTTTGTGCAATTTTCATTTTTATCATTTAAATTTTGAAAAAAATTCACAGTCACCTTACTCATTAATTATTTCATCTGAACTAATCTCATTATATAATTTCAAATATATTATTTCATTTTAATATTATAATACGTAATTTGGTATTGATATATTTAGTCTCAATACTAATATTAATATAAGTTGATATATTGAGTTATCTTTTCAATATTCATAGTTACTTATATTTCTTTCATTTTATTCTTTTTATTTTCCATATATTATTCTGTTACTGTATATTATAGAATTTTTGATAATATTTTAAAATATAAACATTTCATTTTATATTAAATCTTTTGTAGTAAATACTTTTTTAATTTCTATTATTAATTATATTAGATTGACTGGGTACCTTTCTTAATCTTTTCTATGTTCCATTATGAAGTCTATATGAATTTTAATTCATACACAAAATCATTTGCTAATTAATAAATATTTAAATAAAACAGGTGTATCGAGTTCACAACATTACATATTCTATTCATAAAACAACCATATTTATCTGAAAGTCATTTCTTTCACTAATAATTTCATACTGCCCCTAAACCTAAGATTTATAGCATCTAAATATTGCAAAGAGATCTTATCTATATGTTCATAGCTTTTCTTTGTTCTAGTCTTAAGAGTAATAACTATTTTTTATACATAACGCTCCCAGAACTATAAAAATCTTCAGAAAATTTATTCCTTTTCACAGAGAAGGTAAAAAAATAAATTTAAAAATGGAATTAAATGCGATAATCTTTATTATCTTCATTTATATATATATATATATATATTAATATATATATATATTAATATATATATATTATATATATAATTATATATATATAATACTTATATATATATATTACTATATATATATATATATATATTATTATATTACTATATATTAATATATATATATATTAATTATAATATAATATATATATTAATTATTAACTTCTAATATTAATATATATAAATATATATATATATATATTAATAATTAATAATATATATTATATATAATCAGAGTAGCGAACTACTATAATACTATCAAGTGCTCATCATCCGCTGCTATTTATATAATGACACGCTAATAGGTTATTATAGATTATTTTATAAGTACATAAACGATAATGATATTATTCAAATTTTGTATAAGGTTTATGATAAAAATATTTACTACTATTTTAATTTTTATTATTGTGAAAATATATCTGTAGTACATTCTGATAGATATAATAACATTATACATTAATACAAATTGCAAATGATTATATGTTAACTAAATTTATAACTAAAAAAAGATAGTTTAAAGTATATTCATTCAGTATATATAAATGAGGCTATATATATAATATATATATATCAATATATAGCCCGTTAAGAGATGTTGTCTGATTACTGACTTATTGGTAGTTATGCACTCTTACATAACATTGAGTGTCATTAGAAATTATAGCGGTTGAGAAACCAGAGTGTCAGAAAGGGTCATTCTAAGTCGTTAGCCCCTCCCGTCCTCTCCCCACCGTGCGTCCGGAGGATGTAGTAGCATGTTTTTTGGCTGGGACCATTCGGTGCAAAATTATTTGAAGACACGGTTCTGTTCACGTACATAGCATATATAACTCGAGCTAATTCTGTGACCATAAGTGGTAATAATTGAGCAACTCAAGATATTTTGCTACAATTAAATATATATTTGCCCATAACTCTACACTATGCGCGTTAGGGGACTGGTGGGGTACCACGTATAAAAGATCCTATCTGAACACTTGGTTCTGCTAACCGTTTATTTTTAATAAATATAATACTTGCCACATGTGGAAATAAATCGATAACAAGTGAGTACTTCAGTTAACCAATCCATACTAATACGAACAATTCTACTCGACGACCCTTACCTAAGACATAAATAATTAAATATAATAATTTAATAATAATTCTATTAATTATTCTAATAAATTAAGAGCTAAGAAAAGAACTAATAATATACTAATATATATAATATATAATGAGTACCTAAGTAAAACCAATATACATAACCTAAATGATAAATTAATTTCCACTTTCTGTTCAATAGAAGCTTCTCATCTCATTAATATAATAATTTATTTTGTTAATATAATTTATATATTATATATGACAAATATCTATCTCTTCCACACACCATTCTATTCTTTCCCTCATCATATATTTTATCAAAATTTATTCCGTCTTTCATCACCTTTTACCTTATCTAACAGTTTCTAATATATATATATTAATATATATATAATATATTATTATATAATATATTAATATAATAATAATATATATATATTATATAATTATATATATATATATATATAATATTATATATTAATAATATTTATATATTTATATATTATATTATATATATATATATATATATATATTAATATATAAATATTAATATATATTAAAATATATTAATATATAAATATTATATATTGTAAATTTACTAGCCAATTGGTACCTTTAATGATTACTAGATATGAAAGTATGTACTTCGCAGCTTTATTCCGACCAGCAGACCGGCTATACCGCGGAGCTATCCTCCTGCCTGATGGGTTGTTTACTTCTCACACGCATCATTTCCTGTGCGTGGTGCGATGAGTGGAGTCGTAGCCGCTCTGAAACCCATTTGCATGTTAAGCTACCTTCTGTACACGGGCCGCCCATAGTAAGGGAAATCACCTCAAGAATCACCTTTGCTAATACCACTCATGGGAGTACTGCTCTTAGCACTTTGTTGTGATTAATCTTATGACTTTACGCTGAAAGATATTTTTATGTGCACGTGATGTGGTACGCGTGGATGGGTCACCCACGTTAAATGAGTTTTCAGGAGATCTTCACTCGAATGACCAATTCAACAGCCTAACCACTATAGAGTGTCAGGTCATAAGTGTGAGTCTATATGTGTGGTTCTTCTAGGATTAGTTATATACTGCCTTGAGAGAGACTGAGTATTACCGTATATTCAGTTTCATACTACGTGTCAGTGCACGAAAATGTCTCTCAATGGGTGATGATAAGCGAGTATTATATGTCATTTATCTTTATTGCAGGAGTTGCTTGCACACACACACATTAATTAAAGAGACACTTTAATTAATACACTTCTAAACAACCTTACTGATCACGTGACTGTTATTTCTATAACGTCATGCAACTGTGTTCCTTTTTCTATATGTCATTGGCCAACATTTATATTTTAATATAGTTTCATTGTGACTACTAAGACATTTATCTTTTTCACATATTTAATATTAACATTTCTTTTTATTTTATTTAATTTTCAGCATTTATCAATTTTCTTTACATTTATATTTTGTTTAAAGTTTTATTTATTCATTTCATAAGCTTTATTTTATTTGTTAAGTTTTTTATTTTAAACTTCACTTATTTATCTTAAATTTTTATTTAAAACTTTTTATTTATAAAAATTTATTTACTTTATTAATAAAATTTTGAAAACATTATGTTTTCACTCAATTTCTAATTTTTTTTATTAAAAATATGCATTTTATTAATCCTAAAGCAGTAAAGCAGAAATTCAACAGATCATGGTAGGGAATGACTGTTTTACTGCTTTAGATTCAATAAAGTAAATATTTTTAACAAAAATTTAATTTTTTTAGCAAAAACATAATGTTTTAGAAACTTATTTAATAAAATAAATATATTTTTATAAACAAAATGTTTAAAAATAATATAAAGGATTTATGTTGGTATTGGTTAAAAAATTATGAACAAAAAGCTTTTATTATTGGTTTGTTTTCTTTAAAACTATTTTTATTTTACTAAAAAAAAATTATTCTTCTTTTATGTTTATAACTTATATATTTTGTTTTACATACCCTGAAAGCAGTAACATCAGTAAATCAAACACCCACCTCATCCCACTCCCCGTGATCTATTGATCTAATTGATCTATTGATATCAAAGTCATATTTTTTTATATAAATGTTTGCATGCAAAATGAGCCTAAAACAGTAATAATCAGTAATCAAACCACCCACCCACCTCCCACCCAACAGTATATATATATAATATATATATATATATAATATATATATATATATATATATATATAATAGATAATAATATATAATATATAAATATATTATATATATATAATCTATAGTTTGTCTTAGCTTAATATTTCCCTTATCTGATTAATGTCGGATAACCGAAAAAAACTAAGCTTATGATTTCGAAACTACCATGTTATTTCAGCCATTTAAGTATCTCGTATTGAGAACAGTAGACAAGGACTGTAAGTATATATAAAATATATATATATACTAATATTTATATAATATATATATATATAATATATAGTATATTATATATATATATATATATTCATATAAGGAACGGGTAACCAAACCTAACATAGTTAACACGAATTAACACGGTAATATAATAAAGTTCCTTAATACTACATAAGTAGCTAACATTGTGCAAAACTTTATTCCTATTCACACTTTCAAACATAATCTCTAAAATATTAATCATTACATTAGAATATTTAATATTTTAGGAGAACTGAAACAAAAATGTTATCTCAACCTAGCCTTAACTGTCATGACATTCTTACAAAGTAACGATAAAATATAGAAGTTTCAACTTCACCAGGATGATGTCAACGTTAGCAATCTCAATTCTACTATTAGCATTAACCGAAAAA
Source organism: Trachelipus rathkii (assembly GCA_015478945.1). Lineage (NCBI taxonomy): Eukaryota > Metazoa > Arthropoda > Malacostraca > Isopoda > Trachelipodidae > Trachelipus > Trachelipus rathkii. Next base: position 32,644 of record JABUQX010110357.1, on the reverse strand, counting down.
TAATATTAATTATTATTATATTATTATATTATTGATTATTATTAATTTATTCACATAGCATTCTCACACACCAACTATACACATGCGTCAACTTCGCCTGCAATGCTCACAAACTTAGAACATAGTTCGGGTATAAATGCTCTCTACCTTGACACCTAAACATACGCAATTCTAGACAAAGAACAACGCGGTGTGTTACAACATACTGTTACCCTCTGGAGAGGGTGAATACAAAGACCGTTGGAGAAACTTAAGCATTTAAGGCTTGTGAAATGATCATACTTTGAGGGGAATAAACAAAAGACTGTATCAATCCTTACAATTAAACACTCTAGTTCCTTGTTATGACAATGGTATGAATTCGGTTCAAACGATCTGATTACATGAAGGGTAAAAAATTGCGAATGCGTATAAATCATGTATTGCAAACACACACACACAATTAAACATACACACACAAATATATATAATATATATATATAATATTATATATATTATATATATAATATATTATATATATATATAGTTATATATATAATAATATAATATATATATATCGTATATTATATAGATATATATATATATATATAATATAAAGAAAAATAATCAAGAAAAAAAATGTATAATTAAATATGTGAAAAAAAAAATAATCGGAAAAACATAATAATATTAAGCTGACAACGTGAAGATCTTTATATTAATATCTTAAATCAATCTAAAATATATTCTTATTATCGATTTAAATTTGTATTAATCGACAATATATATATATATATATATATATATAATATATATATAGATATATATATATAATATATTAATATATATATATATATATATATATATATGCAGGACTCTATTAAATGAAACTAACAAGAAAGAATGTATATATAAAATATGTGAAAAAAAATTAATCGGAAGTGCACACGATTGGCTGCTGACAACGTTAAATCTTTAAATTATTATATTACAAATAGTTAAAAAATATCTTATTATTAAACCAATATTTATTCATCGCCAATATATATATAATATATATATATAATATTATAATATATATATATAGATATATAAATATATAACTATATATATATATTACATATTAATAATTATATATAGTATATATATATATATAGTATATTATATATAGTTGTCGTGTGTATTCGTTATGTGTGTGGTGTTTGCAGACTGTTTATTACCGCATCACAATCTTACCCTTTCATGTGTAACAGATCGTGACCGAATTCATACCATGTCAGACAAAGCAAACAGTATGTTGCATGAATTGATTACCGTTCTTTGTTATTCCCCTCCAAAGCTAATTATCTTTTTCAAAAAGCCCTTTAAATGGCATTGTTCTCACGTTCTTTGTATCCACCCTCTCAAGAGGGTAACAGATGTTGTAACCAAACCCTTTGTTCTTTGTTACTAAGATTGCATAATGTTTAGGTGTCAGGTAGAGAGCATTTTACCAAACTATGTTCAGTGTGAGCCTGCAGGCGAAGGTGACGCATGCTTTCTATGTTGTAGGCTATATGTAATTATCACTATTTGTTGTCGAAGCTAAATTTAAGGAAGGTAGAAATGTGCGTGTTAGTATTTGGACAATAAGAAGATTTTGATGTTTTTACTACTGAACATTTTTATGAAGATTATTCCATTTCTCTATGCCCTTATAATGAGATGGCATTTCGTGATTTTGCTAGGATAAATTTTGTTTTATTTAGGGTATAGGAATTTGTGTGGTATATAGGATTGGGGTATTTAGGATATAGGGGATTGTTTTTCATTACTGTTTGGTTCTGCATTATTATGTTGAACAAAAGTTCATTTGCAGTTTCATTTATAACTTTAAATATGTGACTACTTACTGTAAAGGTGTAGATATCATGAGGTTTTAGCATAACAGATCCTGATATTACACGAATTATCTTTTTTTTGCATAATAATTAGAGGTTGTAGCTATAATATATATATATATAAAACTAATATATATATAATTCTACAATCCTCTCTACTGCGCCAACGATGTACTTAATGGCTGAAATTAATAAGATAGTTCGAGAATAATAGTCTAGAATTTAGCTGTTTTTTTCGTACTCCGAATTACATCCGATAAGTGGAAATGATCAAAAGCTTGAAGACCAAACTATCGTGTAAATATATATATAATACTATATATATATATATATAATATATATATATATATATATATATATATATATATATATATATTATATATATATACATATATAGTAACTGTTGGGTAGAGGGTGGGATGGGTGGTTGATTAATTGATTACTGTTTTAGGTATGTAAAACATAGCAATTTAATAAAAAAATATGACTTGAATCAACTAAGATCAATAGATCATAGCAATAGATCATGGAGAGGTAGGGAGGGTAGGGTTTGATTTACTTGATTACTGCTTTAGGGTATAGTAAAGAATGCAAAGTTTTATTTAATTAAAAACAGTAAATAATTTTTTTAGTAAAAAAACAAATGTTTAAAGAAAACAAACAAAATTTAAATAAAAGTTTTTGTGTTATGTTATACAAAATATGACTTGAATCAATAGATCACGAATGGATAGGAGGGTGACTGGAGGGTAGTTTGAATTTTACTGATTTTACTGCTTTAGGGTATGTAAAAACGCAACAATTTTAATAAAAAATATGACTTGAATCAATAGATCATAGATCACGAATGGGTAGGATGGCGGGAAGGGTAGGTGATTTACTGATTTACTGCTTAGGTATGTAAAAAACGCAAAATTGTTTTAAGTATAAACATAAAATATTGAAAGAAATTAGTTATTAAAACCAAAAGGGTTTAAACAAAGTAAGCAAAAAAATAAATAAAAGTTTTTAAAAATATAAGATTATTTTAAATAAATAAAAAATAAAAATAAATAAAACTAAAAAAAAAAATAACTACTTTAAAAATATAAAATATAAAGAAATTGCAGATTATATTAATAAGAAAACTTAACAAATCGCTATGCATGAATACAAAATCTTGACAAATGAAAAATGTCAACATCACACGTTTAGATAAGATGTTACACATACTGCTGACATCATTAGAAATTAAACAGTCATGTATTCATAAGTTAGTACGATCGATTGCCTGCGCTAAGTATTAAAGTAGAAGTGTTATAATTATTGTGTGGTGCATGGTGTGATGGCTATTAGTTTATGTTATATACATATAGAGTTGATAAATAATAATAATAATAATGAATAAATAATAAAATAAATAAATATAATAATTAATATATTAATAATAATAAAAACGAACTGTTTAAGATAAAACAGATGTTTAAGATAAAAGGATAAAGGGGGAACAAAGTAATAAAATCTCTTTAACCCCTTCTCATTGTGTTCAAAATTTATTGGGAACAAGTAATAAATCGTCGTTCAGCCCTCTCATGGTGTCAAAAGATATTGTTGTAGCAAAACTAATCAATCTCGTTACCCTCTCATGTGTCAAAAAGATATTGGGAGCAAAGTAATAAATCTCGTTACCCCTGTGAAATTGTCAATCAAATTATTAAATTAATTGATCATTCTCGAATTTATGGCTGTCCGTGATGGCATAGTAAATACAGTTCTCTGATTGGTTACCTTGAGCGTATAAAACTGCGCGTAAATTAGGTGCAGGTAGAGAGCAATTTTACCAGCCACATGTTTTAGTTGTGCAACCTGCAGGGCTAATTCGAACCGCACGCTTTATGGTGTGTGAGATCTAGTGTAATAATAATAATAATAAAATAATAATAATAATAATAATCTAAATAATAATAATCAATAATAAATGAATATTTTATCGGTTGTAGTATAGTAAAGATTAGATTCTTATGCACTTCATTGCTGTAAGTGATGAACCTAATTTTTAGTGACCTTGGTTAATGAATGCTGTATGTCGGTTAGGCTAGGATGAGATTATATTTGTTTAGTTTCAATATTTACAATGTTAATGTAAAATTAATCATATTAATCCTTTAAAGATATGTTTGAAAATGTGTGTATAATTTCATTTAAACGTTAACGTATTGATAATGAAAACGATTTATCATAAACAACAAACAACAACAACAGCAACAACAACAAACGCAACATTCAACAACAACAACAGCAACAGCTACAAATGCAACAACAAACGCAACATTTCAACAACAACAATCATCGAACAACTGCAACATTTCATGCAACAACATCTTAAAAGCAAAGAATTTTTTTATCGATATTGTTTAACAAAAACGATAATTATAAAATGACATGAATCAATAGATAAATAGATCATGAATGGTAGGAGGTTGGGGGGGCAGTTTGATTTAATCTGATGTTACTTGCTTTAGGGATGCTTAAAAATGCAAATTTCTAAGTTATAAAAGAAAAAGAATAATTTTTTAGTAAAACAAAAATGTTTAAAGAAAAACAAAACAATGAAAAGAAAAGCTTTTGAGATATGTCATACAAAAATTGACTTGTAATCATATAGATCAATAGATCACGAATGATAGGAGGGATACCGGAGGGCAGTTTGATTAACTGATTAACACTGCTTAGGGTATGTAAAAATGCAGAATTTTAAGGTTAATAATACATTGAAAAGAATAAATTGTTCGTAAAAAACCAAAAGTGTAAAAAAAATCAAAACAAAATAAATAAAAAATGAGGTGAGTTGTCCAAAACACGAGTTGAATTCAATGATCAATAGTATCATGGATGGTAGGTAGGGTAGAGTGGTGGTTTTGTTTAACTGATTTTACTGCTTAGGTATGGAAAAGATGCAATTTTTTTTAAGTTGATAACATAAAAGAATAATTTTTTTTAGTAAAAACAATATTTTTTAAAGAAAAACAAACAAAATAAATAAGAAGTTTTTGTTTCATGTTATACAAAATATGACTTGAATCAATAGATCAATAATCACGGAGGTGGTTTGATAACTGATTTAACTTTTGTTTAAGGGGGGGTTATGTTTAAAAAAAACGCGGCCAATTTTTACGTTTTCAACATGAAACGACACAAACTTTGAAATTAAAAGGAAAATGTAGAAACAAAATCAAAATTTTAAGAGTACACTAAAAAAAAATTTAAATGAAAGCAAAAATTAAAACAATAAAAATGAACTTTTAAAAACCTATAAAATGAGACAGAAAATAAAAATAGCCAACAAAATACTATTTTAAGGTGACGATTATAAAAAGAAAAACGAGATTTTGAAATAGAAATGTCAGTCTGAGGCTAAACGGATGGTTACAAACTCAGCACCGCACGGCTCCAGGGCTGCCGGTACCAACTCTGTCTCCGTCTCCGTTTTCTCGTTCCTCCATCTTCTCTATGCACTCCCGGCACTTTCTACTTCTGTCAGATCGTTTGGGACCCTCTCCGGCGGGGTTCCAGAAACATACATTCTTCTTATTCCTCATTCCTCCTTCTTCCTCCATTTCCTCCTTCTTCCTCCTACTCCTAACTCTCTATCCAGTACCTGACATTATCTTTCTTCTTTATATTTCAGATGGGGAGATCCCAACAGTCTCCAGCTTCCGATTCCAAATCCTTTCTCCATCTTCTTATACATTATACAAATTTCATCTGAGAAGAATAATTCCTATTCTGATTTACGGTTGCAACCCTTCTTCGAAGGGGATGCACGGCGTCAAAACCCGATTCCAGCAGGACGGAGGCGGCACAAAACAGACAACCGAAAATAGAGATACCTTCGCGCCATTACTATTTATATTATTATTTATATTTTAATTTTTTTTAAATTTTTTATATTTTTTTTATTATTTTATTTTTATTTATTTATTATTTTTTTATTTTTTAATTTTTTTTTTCCTTCTTATATGTTTCTTTCATTTGTTTTCGCTCGTATTTTCGTTTTGTTCTTTTTAAATTTTTGTTCTTTTTTAGTTTCCAGTTTCCAGGAAGCATTTTCCAGTTTCCAGGAATGACTCTCCAGGATTACAGCACCCCGCGATAACCGGCACTGTCACTACGGCGGATATATTGAACGAATGTTATTAACTTAATAATTTCTTATCGATCTAATTTCTTTCAAATTTAAAAAGTTAACCAGAGCACGTTGAAAGACGATTTAAACATCGATACAGGGGTAAAAAACATCGATAAACGCATTGAAAACCATCAAAAGGTCTATCGATTATTTAAACGCATTCTAGCGAACCAAAAAAAACCTTGGGGGTTAGCCCCTTCTTGGGGGTAAAACCCAGAGGTTCAGGTCAAACCTCTGAAGCTCGGTCTCCAGACCTAAATTCGAGTCTCATTGATCTTAAAAACGAACCTAACCTTGACACGTTCAAGCTCTGAAAATAACAAATGTTGCAAAAATGCTGCTTTCAACATTGCAACATCTGCATGCAACTTTCCGGTTTGTGCGGTGCAACATTTGATAGCAGGTAAGTTTACCACCTACACTAGCGGTGGTGTATATCTTCTGTAAATATATAGATATATATATATAATATATGATATATATATATATATATATAAATATATATATACTATAAATATATAATAATATTAATATAATATTATATATATATATATATATATAATATTGATAGCAGTTTCAAAAAACAAAAAAGATAAAGTTTTATTTATATAAAAAAAATTTCAACTTGATCTTCTGAACAGCAAAAATGTATGTAACTCCTCCCTTTATATATAGTAATAGCGTATGTGAACACCCATTAAAAGCCAGTTGGTAGGCTTCTTTCTCCTAGAATTGGGAACAATGTATGCTTTGAGCCTTTCAGGAATAGGGAATAATTTTATTGGAGTGCACGCTCTTGAGTGGGAAAACTGCTAAAAATCCTTAACAATTCCAATGTTACTATAGAGCTCAAATTTATTTTCAAAATTCGTGAAAATGTTTAATAGACATCGATGGAGATGAGTGACTTTACAAACAATTGGTTTAAACTGGTTTAAAAATCATCAAGAACAGAATTGTAATGACTATATATATTTTCATTTTACATTGATTCTCACATGAGGCATTCTCTCATTCATTAACAGAATACAGAAACTCTGTTGCACCTTCAAAAAATATTTGAAAATGTTTCATTGAGTTTTCATGAAGAATCTTACAAACAAACCTTCTCATTTTATATATGCGATTCAAGAACAGTGCTGTCACAATTATCGGAGACCGCAAAATGATAGTACATAATCGAAAGATTATGTCTTTAAAGTTGAAATTCATAAATAAACTGTATAACAAATTTGCTTTTGATTGCAGACTTCAAATGATCTGTGTTTTATGATGAAGGTTCATCAATTGTTTTAAAAATTTGCTCGGAGATCGATAATAACTATATTCGAACTCCACCAACCTTTGCTTTCCATCGAGTGAGTCTTGCACATTTGTCCTGCGCACAACCCCTCACTCTCCCTACCTCTCTCCACCTCAACACCTCACCTAGCCCCTCTCACTCACTCTCAACACATCCCACACCCTCACCCCGTCTGCCTCTCACTGCTCCCACACACGTTCCTCTACCTCCTCACCTCCCTACCCCTCCACACTGCGAACTCCCCTCCGAACACACCCCACTCACTCACCTCGCGCCACCCCCTCATCTCTCTCCACACGCTCACACTCTCCTCTCTCACTTGCCTACCTCTCTCCTCTTTCTCCCTCCTCGCCCCCGCCGTGGTTGAACGCACGCACCAATCCCATCATCACCCAAGAACATGTTTAAAGCTGCCTGTAAATATATCCAGCTGCCAATATGCTCATTGGCGTTTCACGATCCATAGTAAGTACCAATACATAAGAAACTTTATAGCACATGAATGCATGTCTTTATATTAAAGATTGCCAAGGTGGACTACTATTTTTATAAAAAAGTAGGAAAATATTTCCCAGAAACAAAATGTGCAAAACTCACACGAATGGGCAAAGCAAGGTTGGTGGAAAGTTTCGCTATATTATTACGATCTCGAGAAATTTTTAAAACAATTGATGAACCTTCATCATAAAACACAGATCATTTGAAGTCTGCAATCAAAAGCAAATTGTTAGAAGGTTTATTTATGATGTCAACTTTAATACATAATCTTTCTCGCATTAGTATCTACCATTGACAGTCTTCGCATAATAGTGACAGCAAACTGTTCTAATCATATTAAAAAGAGAGGTTTGTTGTAAGATTTTGCTAAGAAAACTCACATTGAAACATTTCAAATATTTGAAGGTGCAACCAGAAGTTTCTGTTTCTGTTAATGAAATTGGAAAAATGCGCTCGATTGAGAATTCATGTAAAATGGAAATATTATTATATCATTACAATTCTGTTCTTGAATGATTTTTAACCAGGATTTAAACCAATTGTTTGTAAAGTCACTCATTCCATCGATGTCTATTAAACATTTTACGAATTTTGAAAATAAATTTGAGCTCTATAGTAACAACTTGGATTAGTAAGATATTAGCATTTGCCTCACTCAAAACGTGAAATCTTAAAAATAAAATTATCCCTATTAAAAGGCCAAAGCATACATTTTCAATTCTACAGCGAGAAGAAAGCCTAAACAACTGGCTTTAGGGTGTTCATCATAGCTTACTATACTAAAAGGAGAAGTTATCAATCATTTTGCTGTTCAGAGACTCAAGTTGATCAATTTTTTTTACTATAAATAAAAAATGTTCCAAATATTTCTTTTGATTTAACTTGCTATCAAATATATATAATATATTATATAAAAAAATATATATATAGTATATATAATATAATTATATATATATATATATATATATATATATTATATAATATATATATATATATATTATATATATAATATTATTTTACAGAAATAAACACCACCACATAGAGTGGTAAACTACCGCTAAAATGTTGCAAGACAATGTTGCATGCAGGTGCAAAATGTTGAAAGCCAGCATTCTGCAACATTTGTTTTTTCAAGCTACGTTCAAGTTAGGTTTGTTGGAAGATCAATGAGACCGAATTTAAGTCGGAAGACGACTTCAGAGGTTTTGAGCTGAACTCATGGGTTTTTACCCCCAAAAGGGGCTAAGCCCCCAAAGGTTTTTTTTGGTCCCTAGAGTTAAATATCGAAGACTACTATGATTTTCAATCGATTTACGATGTTTTAACACCCGTATACTCGATGTTTAAATACGTCTCTTCTACGTGCTCTGGTAACCTTTTCTTACCATTGAAAAATATAATCGAAAGAAAATTATTAATAACATTCGTATTCCAATATAATCGCCGTGATGACAGTGCCGGTTATGGGGGGTGCTGAATCCTGAATGATTCCTAGGAAACTGGAAAATACTTCCTGGAAACTGGAAACTGAAAAAAAAGAAAAAAAATTAAAAAAAATTAAAAAAAATTAAAAAAAAAAATAAAATTTAAAAAAAATTAAAATTAAAAAAAATTAAAAAAAAATAAAAAAAAAATAAATAAAATAAAATTAAAAAATAAAAAAAAATAAAAAAAAATTTAAAAAAAATTAAAATAATAAATAAATAAATAATAAATAGTTTGCGCGAAGGTGGTATCTCTTTTCGGTTGGTCTGTTTGTCGCCGCCTCCGTCTGCCTTGGAAATCGAGGTTTCTGGACGCGCGTGCACCCCTTACGACATGAAGGGTGCAGTTGCCTTCCAGATAGGAAATTTTCTTAAAGATGAAATTGATAATGTATAGAGTAAGAGGGAGAAAAGGATTTGGAATCGGAGCTGGAGCTTTGGGATCTCCCCATCTGAAATTTAAAAGAAGAAGAAATACGAGTGCATAAGAGAAGATGGAAGAAGGAGGAAGAAGAGAAATAGGAAAGAAGATATGAGGAGATTCGACAGTATTGGATGTTTTTGAAACCAACCCGGAGGAGGTCGCCAACGGAAATGTAAAGAAGTCAGAAATGCACGACGCTGCATAGAGAAGTATGGCAAGGAAGAAGAGGATGAAGGAGACAGGTGGGTAACCGGCACCTACTTGGAAGCCGTGGCGGTGCTGAGTTTAAACATTCGTTTAGGCCCAGACTGACATTCTCATTTTCAGAATCTCGTTATCCTTATATGAAACGCTTCACTAAAAAGATATTGTTGCTATTTTTTCTTTATGTTTTCAATTTTATAAAGTCTTTATAAAGTTTATATTAAAAGATATGTTTTTAATTTTTGCTTTCAAGTTTAATTTTTTTAATACTACTTTAAATTTTATTTGTTAAATACATTTTGATCTTTACTTAAAAAATTTAAGGCTTTCATGTTTAAAGAACGTAAAAAATGCGTTTTTAACCCTAAACAGTACAATCAGTTTAATCAAACCACCACCCAGATCTATTGTGCTATTGAATGTCAATTCATTATTTGTATAACACACAAAAAATTTATGTATTGTTCTTGTTTTCTTTAAAACATTATGTGTTTACTAAAAAAAATTCTTTTTATGTGTATAACTTAAAAAAAATTTTGGCATATTTTTCCATAACCCTAAAGCAGTACACAGTAAAACAAACCACCACTCTACCCTACTACCCAATCCATGATCTTATTGATCTATGATTCAAGTCTATATTATATTGTTTATCAACATAAAACAAAAACTTTATCTTATTTGTTGTTTTCTTAAACATTTTGTTTACGAAAAATTATTTTATTTATAACTTAAAAAATCTGCATTTTACATACCCTAAAGCAATGTATAAATCAGTTAATCAAACTAGCCTCCAGTCCCCTTCCTATCCATTCGTATCATGATCTATCTTGATTCAAGCATATTTAGAACATAACACCAAAACTTTATTATTGTCTTTTGTTTTCCTTTAAACATTTTTTTCAAAAAAATTATTATTTTTCAGTTTATAACTTAAAAAAATGTTTCATTTACATACCCATAAAGCAGTAAACAGTAATCAAACTGCCCCCCCGCCCAACCCTCCTACCCATTGCATGATCTATTTGATCTATTGATCATTGGATTTAGAAGTTCATTTTGTTATAAAAAATATCATAAAAATAAATTCTTTGCTTAAATGCTTTGGTTGCATTTATTGCAGTTGTTGATGTTGTTGTGTTTGAAATGTTGCGTTTGTTGTTCATTTGTAGCTGTGTATGTTGTTGATATTGAAAATGTTGCGTTTTGTTGTGTGCTGTTGTGTTGTTGTTGTTACTGATAAAATGTGTTAAATATATCCAGAACGTTCAATGTTAAATGAATAGTACAACACTTCTTTCAAACATATCTCTAAAATATAATTTAATTTACATTAACTTGTTTAATATGAAAAACTAAACAAAACATATATCTCAACCTAGCCTAATTGACATACAGCATTCATTCAAGGTAACTAAAATTAGAAGTTTCAACTTACAGCAGAAGTCGGCATAACAACTCTCAATCTTTACTATACACAACGATTGAAGAATATTATTTATTATTATTATTTACTATATATATTATTATATATTATTATTATTTGTACTTACAACATAGCATCTCACAAACAACCCATAAAGCGTGCGAGTTCACTTTAGGCCTGCAGGTTCACCAACTAAAACCATTAGGCTGGTAAATTGCTCTCTACCTGACACCTAATATTACGCATTTTACGCTCAAGGGAACCATCAGAGAACTGTATTGCCTATTGCCATCGACGACAGCAATGAAAATTCGAGAATGAATCGTAATCTTAATATTCTTTACACATGAGGCAAGGAAACGAGATTTATTACATTTGCTCCCAATATCTTTTGAAAACATGAGAAGGGTAACGAGATATTATTACTTTGTACACAATATCTTTTGACACAATGAGAAGGGTAACGAATTTATTACTTGTTCCCAATAAATCTTTATCACATCGAGAAGGGTAAGAATTTATTACTTTGTTCACCCTTTGTCCTTACTAAACATCTGTTTTTATCTTTAACAGTAGTTTTATTATATTAATATATTATATTATTATTATTATATTATTTATTATTATATGTAATTATTATTAATATCAACTGGAAAGTATATAACATAACAAAACCTAAAATCACCGCATACCCACCACTCCATCACATCACCAACAAGTAATTAATAAGGACACTTTACTTATACATCTACCACGGCAATCATTCGTTACACTTTACCTGAATCACAGACTGTTACTTTCTATGATTGTCAAGCAGTATGTAACATTTCTAAAAACGTCGATTGGAGACATTTATTATTTTTCACATATTTAATAAACATTTCGTTACTTGTAATGTGGCTATTTTCTTTTACTTGTCATATTCTATATATTTATATTTTAAAGTATAGTTATTTTTTTAGTTCTGATTTATTTTATTTTTCATTTATTTAAAATAATCTATAATATTTTTACAAACTTTCATTATATTTGCTTACCTATTGTTTAAAAAACATTTGTTTTAACTAAAATTTCTTCATTTTTATGTTTATAACGTAAAAAACTTGCGGTTTTACACACCTTAAAGCAGAAAATCAGAAATTCAAACTACCCATCCACCACATCCTATCCATTCGTGACTATTGACTCTATTGATTTCAATAATTATTTTTTATTAAAATTTTGCTTTTTACATACGTCATTTCTTTATCCTCTGTAAGATCACTTTAATCAACGTGTTCTCCTATCCATTCTGATCTATTGATTCAAGTCATATTTTGTATAACATAACACCAAAAACTTTATTATTTTTTGTTTCTTAACATTGTTTTTACTAAAAAAATATATTTTTGTATATAACTTAAAAAAAATTTGCATTCTTTACTATACCCTAAAGCGAGTAAATCAGTAAATCAACCACCACCCACCCTCCTACCCTTCCAGAGTCTATTGATCTAATGATCTATTGATCTAATGATTCAAGTCATATTATTTTTATTAACATTTGCTATGTTTTACATACCTTAAAACAGTAAATGAGTAAATCAAACCACCCATCATCCACCCTCCTACCCAACAGTACCTAAGTCTAGTATTTTAAGTTCATCTACCATAATGTATATATAGACAAGGTTAGATCTACTTTTTAAGGATGTTATATAATATATATATATAATATATACACGTATGTTACTCACAACCTTTATTTCCGTTATCCGATTACATTCAGCGTACCGAAAAAAAAAAAAAAACTAAATTAACATTATTCGAAAACTACACTTATTATTCAGCCATTAAGACCTCGGTATTGGATGACAGTATGAGAGGATTAGAATTAAATATATAATATATTATAAATATATATTATATATATGATATAATAATATATATATATATATTATATATAGAATTAATATATATATACAGTATATATTATATATTACTATATATATATATGATATATAATATAAAAGAATGTTTGCATCAGACTACTTTTTTAACATACAATACATATATGAAAAATATTTTATATTAAAAAAATATTAAGGCAAGCAAAGAGGTGTTCCAGAGGTTACACATGACAATAACATTTGGTAAGATGTTATTGTAATCTCTCATGATTACTAACCAAAGAGAAAACTGAAAATATAGATTTACGGAAAAAAATTTGAGAATGGGAATAAGATGAATGGAACATATAATGTAAACAGTAACAAGATGGATTCCTGCTGGTACCTCAATATCGGTCTGAAGAGTAATTGGGAAGGTGGAACAGGCTTTAAATTAAAATTTGAGATCCATCCCCATCATAGTTACACTACTATGAATAGCTGGAATATATTCAGGTAATTAGAGAAACTCTTGTTCACACAGTCTGATATCTTATAACGTATGCACTTTGGTGAGTCAAACCCCAGTGAAACAAGTTCTTCAAATTTGAGTAATAGTCGCTAAAATTCCATGGGAGAAATGTAGCCATTTTGGTGAATTCCTAAACGATAAGATCAAGCGGTTTGCAACACGTCAATTACTTTGAGATAGACTGTGAAGATTTGTGTATCAGGAGTCTGAGCATGAGCTCATTTGGGACAGTGGTTTTAAAGAACTAATTTTGCCTCTATTCCTCAAAGGCAAACTATAATCTCAAATAGCGCCAATTCTTGTAAAAACACACCTCAATAACTAATATACAAGCACATGATACATGATAATTTATCACATTACAAATCTCATGCAATAATTATATTTTAACATAAAAATGTGTAGAAATCTTAAAACCTGTGCCATACCCAAGCCTTACGAGTATCATCAACTCTTGAGGCAGGATGAAAATTTTATTTTTTTTTTCATTACAGTATGATTACAAAATCTTTTTTCAAGTAAACATTATAAAAGATTTTACAAGGATGCAATGTTAAAGTCGATTGATTCTCGTGAATACTATTACCATTATTTTTTATTACTAATTTCGTCAATTGATTCTCGTGAATACTATTACGATTATTTAAAAGGTTTAGGATTTAGAATAAAAAAAATTAAAATAATAATTTTTTATTGATATGCGAAGGCATTTTTTTACCTAGTTTGTGTATCCATAACATAAAATTCATATTAATAACTTGCAAATTAATATATTTTTTTCGTAGATTTATTTGATTTTCTGGAACGATTTTAAATAAATGATGGCACACCTCATAAATGAAAATAATTTAATTATATTAATTAAATATCTTACTTATATAATTTAATTAGATAATTTTAAAATCACATAAATGTACATGTTAACCTTTAACATATTACCCAAATAAATAATTTTATTTTTTTCATTTTCTTTTATATTTCATTTCTCACTTATTTAATTTTTTCACCCAGAAAATATTGAGGGAGGTAAGGTGGCGGGTGATACGTAAGCATTACGGTAAAGGATGCAGTAGGAGCTTGGTACAATAAGTGTAAAAGAATAGCTCACCAGCCTTAACCTCTATATAGGGCCTTACCTTCCAGTTAACTAAATTAATATACGAGAACTCCATCGGGCAGTCCAGAAAATCCTCACCTAATAAAAGCTTCATTGGACAAACCGCGATATAGGACCCTCACTATGGTAGATCGTCCAGTGGTAGGGTTCATCCTTGGCTCACAGGTGGCCACAACCATACTAACCCTCACATAATCCCCCGCCAATTACTCCGTTTTATAACACCTTTTTACTTCTCGCCTCTACCAAACTCACCTTTCCCTCCTTCGACATTCCGTTATCATCCGCCTCAATCCACTATTTCTCTTCGAGTCTCCCAGCCGGTTCGGTATTCTCCACAATCATTTACATCTATCTATTATATATATCTTCGGCCACCTTAATTATATACATTACCGCTAAATCCAACTACCGACTATCATTCAATCCTTTCCACCTGACCAAACCATTCACTCTCAACATACTTTCATTTATTCATCTATATTCAATTTACCTCCATTTTCTCCACAGCCTAAACAACATTATCTCTCAATACGTTTCATTTACCTTCATTATAATTTTTCCTCAACACACCTAGCATGCCCTAAGTATTGAGTCCATTTCTGAACACATTTGAAACTTTAGATCTATTACTTATATCTTATATTTAACCAGACCATAGTCTCACTACTATATATACAAATACAAGAATTAGTAATACATAAATTATACTACCTTCTAATGTAAGACCCTACTAGCAATCTATCATGACTATATGTCCCCATTTTTACAATTCACTACAACGATTTAACTTATGCATCCACCAAAACCTTTCACTTAAGCCATTTCGAACAACTTTCCTACACTAACACTATCTACATCATCTCGATTCCCTTAACTCATACCAACACATTACTCACTAAATATTTATAAACTCCAGACACTTGCTTTCCAGTCTGACCTCATTCATCTAAACATAACTTTCACACTGAGTGAATGTCCTTCTACTCACAAAACATAACTTCTGTACTTATCTAATACGTATTTACTTTCAAACCCTCCTTTTAACATATATCCTGCCTAAATCTCTTCTACCCAAATTCACTCTCAAAACTCTCTACAGATTACGCCACACAAACCAATATTATCATTACCGTGAGCATATAATATAGGTAGGTGCAACCCATCATTATATATTACACCTCCTTCCATTTCTACCATCATTCTATACACTATTTCTGGCCACTATACCCACCTCGAATTCTTTCATAACCCCATCCCATATACACATTGAAATAACTCAAGGAGACATAACACAACCCTTCTCAACTGCCGCCTATTATCTAAACCAATCACCATCTGACACATTTACTTACACACCGCTTCACCTATCGTCATATCATACTTTTGAATTCCATTCAGAAGCCTTAACCCCACAACACCATATATCACTAAATACCTGCCATAAAGCTTCTATATTAACTCTATCATATGCCTGTTGTAGAATCCATAAACCAAATATAATTTATTCTTCTTCTCCTCATTTCTCAATCATTTGTTTCATGTAAAGATTTGGATCCACACAATCCTCTACCACTCTAAAACGCACCTTGTCTTTCACCAATCAGTCCAGTCCCTCAGTCCAACTCGACGCACTCTTTTCAACCAAAATACCAGCATTATACCTTCCCTACAACACTCAATAATTTAATTCCCCTATAATTTCTACAGTTTCCCCCTTTTCTCCCTTACCTATATAAGGGTATATATTAATATATACTATATATATATATAATATATATATATATATTAATATATATATATATACTACTACTATATAATATATATATATATATTATATAATATATATATATAGTTAATATAATATATATATATCTATATATATATATTATATACTAATATTAATATATAATATAATTAAATTCCTCATGCTACCTTTTTCTCCCCAAGACTGGTGGTAAGGTGCGTAAGAAGCATCGGAAAAAAGAAAAGCAGTAGAAGAATATGACACAGTCGAAAAAGAAAGGCCCAGCCTTACCCCCCCCCCCTCTGTACCAATAATTAGTAAGGACTCCGTCGCAGTCAGAAAAATCCAACCCATAGCTTCACGGGACTGCGACAGACCTCACACTATGGTAAATCGTCAGTGTAAGTGTTCATCCTTGGCCCAGGTGGGCCACAACAAATACCCCCCTCACAACCCCCCATTCTCTCCTATAATGCACCTTTATCTCCCTCTGCCAACTCAGCATTTCTGTCTTCAGACATTCGTTTACTGACTCAATCCACTTTTTCCTTCGTCTCCCAGCAGGTAGTTTCCAACCACATCTCGCCACTATTCCATCCGCTAAAAACCCGAACTATCAATCATCCTTTCCAACATGACCAAACGGCATCTCAACATTTTATTCTTTCGTTTAACGCCATTTCTTCCACCACACAACTCTCTATACGTTCATTCATTCCTCATTTTAATCAATTCTTCTTACACCTAACAGGCTCCCTAAGATTGTCCATCTGAACACATTGAACTTAAGATCTATACTCTTATTGCCAGAACCATAGTCTCACTACCATACAATAAACACAGGTAACAACATACGTCATGTAAGACCGCTATGCACTCTAGAAGACCTTAGTCCCCTATACACATTTAAACACAAACCGATTTTATTGGCACCCAGCCACCTCTGGCATCCATACATATGACCCTAAATACTTTAAACCTCAACACTCTGTTTCCAGCTGCTCACCATCTAACATAACTTCAGCACTGAGGACTGTCCTCACTCAGCAACCATAACCCCTTACTCCTATCTACGTTTATTTCAAACCCCTCCTTTTTACACACCCTGCCAAATCTTCTCTACCGAATCCTCTCAAACTCTTCACAGTCCGCCACACAAAACCTAAATCAATACCTCCATATAAAGCTCAAGGGCACCCTCCACTCATCTCCCATTCTCGCATCATCCTACAACCGATTATCCTGTCACGCCCCCCACCTTCGAAATTCTTTCATAACCCCATCCATATACAAATTGAAAACCAAGGAGACATACAACCCTGCTCACTCCGCTATTAATACTAACAATCAACTTGACACCATTTATTCTTACACACGCCTCACATTCGTCATACATTCTTTTGATTCTATTCAGAAGCCTCACCAACACTATATATCAATAACACCCTGCCATAGAGCTTCCCTATTACCCTTTCAATACCCCTTTGCAAATCCACAAAACTTAAAATACAATTTATTCTTTGCTTCTCCCTCATTTTCTCTATCATTTGCTTTCATGTAAAGATTTGATCCACACATCCTCTACTCCTTCTAAACGCACCCTTGTTCTTCACCATCAGATCCCTTCAGTCACGTCCGGCGCAACTCTTCGCACAAAATACCAACATATATCTTCCCTATAACACCAATAAACTAAATTCCCTATAATTTCTACAGTTCCCTTTATCCTCTTACCTTATATAAGGGTACAATTACCTGCTCTCCTTAAATCCCTCGGAACTATAGCCTCCATAATACGCAATTACACAACTTCAAAATCTAATCAATCACCATCTTTCCTCCGTTCTGATCATTTCACCAGTAAATTCATCTATACCTGCAGATTTACCATCTTCAACTATCTCACTCAACCCATTTCCTCCTTTTTGCTAATAACCTCACCCCCAAAAACCTATTCCTTCTTGCAACCATCAAACCACCACACACAGTCACTATGTGAAGCATCTTCATTACTTGGTGAGTCCAAATATATAAAAAAATACAGATTTTATCGGAAGTGTTCTTATCCAACACTTCCCCTCAACATCCATATTCATACATTCAAAAAAAACACCATACCCTATTTCATATTTTTATTCGTAGCAGGTTCCCCTTATTCAATTTTTAACCTTTTCGCTCGCTTCAAGCTTCCAGAAGCAGCTTCACTAATTCCCTGTGTGTATTCCCATTCCAATCCTCCCTCCACAAAACTGTTCATTTTTCCATATTTCTTTTTCAATCTTACGTTATGCATACTTTTAGGCATTTTATCCTTATTTTCCTCCTCATATTAATTCCAGCAACTTCTTTTGAAAACTTCATCAGATAAATGCTTTATATGTACATTCACCACGCTTTTTTTTTATACTTTTAACCGGCGGGCTTTGGCGATTTCGACCATCTCATTCAACGAGTATTCTATCTGATTAGCTATCTCTTTAGCCACTCTTCCTACTTATAAATCAACATTCCCACTATACTACTTTTTGCACTGTCTAATTCTAATGCTTTTCCTAGATTTATTCAGTATTCAGCTTTTCATCATTAAGCATGATTTACTATGCGAGCGTTCTTACATACAATTAAAACTCTATATTACCCTTGTTCATCGCAAATAAACATTCTCACTCTTAATGTTTAGCCCTCCTTCCTTTTTGTATATTCACCTTCACTCATACCATCCAAAGTCATCTACCAACTTAAAATTTTTTATATAGCATAACAAAACAAAATTGTCCGAGTAACGAGATCTCTATTCAGTAACACCTTCACTCCCTGATCTTCTAGACATCTCTCTCACATGATAACTACAATTCAACGACTCACCGACATATCACGCAACACAAAGATCAATCATTCTTTTCACTCTCCCGTATTAAACACACTACTCTACCGCGTGACCTACAACTCTGTAAAGCACAAGGTGCATTTTAAGGCTTGTTTCTCCTTGCTTTTATGGGGTAGGGCTCTTTTTGTTTTAAAGAAAGTTATTACTTTACACACATACCTCTCTTTTTTCATCAACACAGAAATCAATCAGCCTTCTATCCAATTCTCAATTGCATATCCTCTTAATCTATTCTATCACTCCGACAACCCAGTTAATTCTCAGGATTCCTTCATAACACACCCGTTTGGTTATAAAAAGAAAGAAAAGAAATTACTAAAATGGTTGAAGGAATCTCCTTGACACTTATAATAGTGATGCCATCCTTTTTTGGATTCATATTATACTAGTAGATAATGGGATAATAATTATTTTGAACCATTTATAAGAATGATGATATATCGTTGAATAGATTATGGAAATTATTTTTATGTAACATTAATATATGTTGAGATATGAGGTAATTATAAGTATCAGAGCAAATATATAATATTAATTCATTTTAGAATTTTGTATGGAATAATATGAGGGATGTAAGGCAACTGAAACATCTGTGCGAGTTTAATTAATTAGGATATATATATTAGTAATATAATACTGTGAATATATCTGCAAATCTGTAGAGTGAATAAAGGTTCAATTATGGTATTAGGCCTATATAGGGGGGTATTGGTGTCAATACTGGGTATAATTTAAAACATCTTTTAATATACGTAAATTGAGGTAATTTAAAAAAAAAAACAAAAAAAAAAACATTGTTTTTACAAAAAAAAAACACCGGTTTTTTTTTGGGGAAAAAGAAAAAAAATTAAAAAAAAAACCGTTTTTTTCACAACCCTATTATATATATATATATATATATATATATATATATATATATAATATATATTATAGTATATATATACTATATATATATATATATTATTCTATATCTCTATTCACTATATATATAATATATATATTATATATATATAATATAATTCTATATATATATATATATTATATACTATATATATATATATATTATATTAATATATCTATCTATATATATATATCTATATATATATATATATATAGTATATTATATAATCTATAATATATATATAATTGCTTCGTAATTAAATGATTTTAAAACACGTTTCAAGAAGTGAAAATGCACAAATATGACAATGAACAGATGTGGATAGAAAAAAAATATTCAAAACTATGACTCAGAAGTAAATTTGATTAGAGTACAAACTTATATTAACAATTAAATATGAATTTTAATTTAAATGACATAATAATAGATAAAGAACTCAAATCTAATACATATTACCTTATGTGTATAATGTGTCCTTCGGCATAATCATTATGTTACCATTGTTGTCTATCCTTTAATCTGAGAGAAGGTAGCCAACGAGTGAATAAGCTGCCATCGATTTAACAAAATTACTTCTCGCTTGCTGAAACTTCGGTGAGTTTTCGTCACCATAAACACTTATAAAGTACTCGTAAAGACCCGTATCGGTAGAACGTCCTAACTGATCTCTTGATTTTGCGTTGGGAACGCATTCTATTACGCCACACTGAGGTGATAAAAAACATAATAGAATGTTAAGAACAAAAATAAGTTATCAAAAATGCAAATATTAAAAATCTCTCTCTCTCTCTTTATTTCTCTAATAAAACATTCAACAGTATGTATTCAAGTCAATACTAAGTCCATAAGATGAGATTTATCGAGAACTTACTCCAGGTGATGTAGCAACCACACGATATGGAAAGAGAAATAAGTCTAAGCCAACAGTCTGGAATATGTTCTTAAAAATAGAAATTACTTGAAGTGCCAACATATCTTGTCTTACATCATCACCAACCTAAAAATAAAGTTTTTATGTATATAATTTGTTACATTAAAAGTATTATTAAAAAGATTATTAAATTAAGAATATAAAACTTAAGATTTTTCAAAAATAATAATAACAAATATTTGATGAATCGGATGTAAAAATTTTAATATCCGCGGATGCGGATATCTAATTTTTAACATCCGCTGATATGAATATTTAATGCTGCACATCCGCGGATGCGGAAGTTTTCATTCCTATATATAAAAACTATTGGTTCATATATATATATATATATATATATATATATATATATATATATATTAAAAATAATTTATATATATATATATATATATATATATATATATATATATTACTATATATATTATATATATATTATATATATATATTATATATATATATATAATATATATTAGGGAATGTACCGATAGTATCGGTTATCGGTAGTATCGGCCCATTTTTTTGGTATCGGTATTGGTTAATATGCCCGATACTTCTTATTTTTTTGGGTGAAAAAATTATGAGAAACTTTAGATTCAATTATAAATCTACGTTTCAATATATATGGCTCTTAGCTCGTATAGGTTCTTGTTTTTTCTTTTTGTTTTTTTCCTCGACCTTCCTTTACTTAGATAGATTTTTAGGTTTCTCGAACTTTGGGTTTTAGCAATAACAGGGTTCGACACTAATAACTTATTGAATTTGATTTCCCTGACTTTCCCTGACCAGCGGTGGTTCGTTATTTTTTGGTGTAGTTAAAATAATCCTATTAATTATTATTGCAGCCTATTTATTCAGTTCATACATTAATTATTGAAAATTTACTTTTAGAAACTGTTCATGATTGTGCAACAATCTTAAAAAAAATATTTTTTTTTTTAGTAATCCAGCTATATTTCCCTTACCCATAGCCGTCCAAAGCACTCCCTTTTTTAATTTTTTCCAAAAATAAATATTATGTTTTATTTATACAACAAAGAAAATAAATTAAAGCTTACATTAATAGGTCTAGGTGAATAGCGTCCACTGTAATCACAAAAGTTCTAACTGTGGGGAGATTTAGATTAACTTTTTCTTCTCAAAGCATTTGATTTTGATTTTTTTATAGCGTCTTCCTCCTTCTATTAAAGCTTTGTTTTAACATCTTTTCTCTGCTCTTCAAGTTTATGATCTGTAATGGATAATCTTTTCTTTTTTCAAACCCTTTTTATTCTCGTTCTTTTCTCTTCTGTTTTCGACTCTTGACGATGTTTTCTTCATAATCTCCTATGGGCAGCTCTTACATCTGTCAACATTTTTTGAGTGATAGGAACTTTATGAATACTTTCATGAGATCTTATAGCATTGGGTACACTGTTCTTTGAGAAATCAGACTATTTTCTTTCAGATTCTCCACTAAAATTGCTTAATTTATAGAAAACCCTCCTTCCACTGTCGCATTTCCGTGCGAAAATATCAGTCCTAACTTCATATCTTGTCTAATCTCATCAAACTTCTTATTGGTCTTTTTTTGGTATCCTTTCTAGTTTCTACTTTTTTTTTTGTTCCAGAATATTTTGAATTTCTAAATTTTGACGTCTTTTGTGGTTGTATATTCCGTATTAATATATATTTTTTTTTCATTCATAGGAAGTTCCATTAACGTATTGGTGTATATTAATAATGTCTTTGTTTCCAATTGTTTCCTGCTGATGAAAAAAAACTATACTGGACCAATGATGAAGCATTGGACAGGCTTGTACTTCAGAGGACATCCTTTCCTAATAATCTTTCTGTCATTTTGATTACCACAGTCTGGCATTCAAGTTTGTCATGTAAATCTAATGGAAATAAAGCTTAGTTGATGGTTGTAGCAGGCCTTTTTTTCTGGACTTAAGAAATCTTTCCATAATAGTTAAGGTACGAGACATTGTAATCTGTGAACAGAAATGAACCAACTCGGTTCAGTTTGACGTCCAACCACTGGTCGTCAAAGTTAGTTTTTTTTTTTTTTTTTCAAGTTATTTTTAATAAATAAATAATACAATACCTTTCAACTGCAACACAAAATCAAAAATCACTTTCGTCAAACCTCAATAAAAAAACCACCTTAAAAAGTAATAATTCCTTAAAAAGCAAAAGAACTACTCAACAAGATTAAGGTCATTAAGTCATACAGGTCTAAAAAATCATATACCAATCACCTTCAATTGGGAAGGATGAACTTGGAACAACCTCTACCAACAGAATAGGAAGAATAGTAGGTAATAGTGAACTAAAAAAATTAGAAAGAAACAGGATAGAAGTAGATTTATGGATGTCGTCCTCGCCCATTCCTTTCATTCACTTATCAAATACATCTCTCATTCCACAATTATAACAGTAAGGAAAATATATAGTCAGCATCTGAATCATGTACTTGTTCAGGATTCATTCTTCATATTTTGAATTTTTAAAATTCCTTGACTTTTTTTTTTGGCCATTTCCCTGACCTTTCAGCTATTTTAAAACGTTTCCTGACTTTCCTGACCAATTTTTTTTTCCCCTGATTTCCAGAAGTGTGAACCCTGCCATAACACCTCTCAAGAATCTCGAATCTCATTCATTCCATTTATACAGATTTTAGTGTTCTACTTTTTTAGATGATCAATAATATTTTTTTTTCTTTTTTTTTGTAGGCAATCTTCGTGAGTGGTGGTGTGAGTGCGTGATCGTGTTTTTTAAACCCTCTGGAATTATTTCATATTTAGATATTTGCTGTAATTTAATAGGCCTTTTTTAACCCGTCTTAAAACTTCAGGTTGTAAAAATTTTGGTTTTAGCGTACGATAAATAATTTTTTTCCTCATTTCTCAATATGGTTTTTGTCTGTTTGTTGTGGTGGTTTTTTCTTTTTTATGATGTGTTGCGCGTATTTGATAGCAAGATGTTTGCACAGGCGCGGACTTCTATTGCGAATTACTCCAACATTAGTGCTCGCTTGCCTCTATACTCTGGCCATCCGTGGAATACCACCCTCTCTAAACTTAAACCCTAAATTTTTTCTCTTATTCGAGGCCAAAATGGCTAAGAATTCATCCTCTACTCGTTTAATATATCCAACTAATACTTATTTTTATAATTTCCGTCTGAAGGGTGGCGTATGTGCCTATGTAAACATAAACATTCTCCTATACACACGTCTCGGAAATCTCGAACTCCCTAACTCGATGTTCTGTGGCTTAATATCTTTCTTCCTTCTATTTACAGTACTTACCTGCAGTTCTCAAGTGAGATCGTACTCCTACCAGAAAATATTTTTCAAATGCCTTTTTGATTACCTTACTAGCTTCTCACGAAAAATTTTAGAATCCTTCTCATCCAAATACTGAGGTCTCTATTTTTAAGGGATTCAATGTACACAACAATGAATGGTTGGGTTTCCTCTCATACTGATTTAGGTGGAGAGAAGGCCGAATCATTCAGATCTCCTCACGATCTGGAGCAAACTAATTCAAGAACCTACACACATTCCAGATCATATAATCCCAACCAATTCTTGAACACTACTTGACCTATGTTTCACCTAGTCCTTTTCTCTATGAATACACCACCTTCGCTCCTATCGTAAATCTGACCACAATCCTTTATCACCTAATTTAATACTTTCTCTCCACAGCTCCATCCTGCCCTATGCGGTTTTCTGGTACTTTGATCGGGCTGATTGGGGGGGAATTCGGCGTTGCTTCTACGCTAACTAGAAATGGAGTGACTGCTTTGACTCTGAAGGAAGCTTCAGCTTCTGCCGATAAAGTGGAGAGCTGTAATCTGTTGATGGCGATGAGCAGGCTTCATTCCCTTCTTTGGACTAAAATCTTTTTCTTCTCCCAAAATCCCATGCTTCGATCGTGTGCCTGTTTCTAGCCATTTCAGGCTATGAGACAAGTGCGTATCGGGTGTGGACAAATTCTCGTTCTCGCTATCCACTCCTGCAATTTTCATTCAGCTATAATATTGTTGCCAGGGATACTCTTCGACGAAGCAAAGCGGGCTTCATCAAACGAAGAAAGTGCGCTACCTCCTTGGTTCTTCCTACTGATACAGATCTCTCTGGCCTCTTGCCAAATAACATCTCTAGCAACATTCTGTAAAACATCCTTTCCTCCTCTATTCGCTTCTGAATGGTCTGTTGCTTAAATACTCCAACCTGAAAGCCATCCCTCTTTGGCCTCCAATTTTCCTCTAATTCAACACCTGGGACGATTCTGGCATTCCTCTTCTCTCCTTCTTCCTCATTAGGTTCTATGCCTTTACCTGTCATTACATTTGATCGGGGTGCATCGGCCCCTGAATCTATGAACGTTAGAAGGCGGGTGGCCCGGATGGCATTTCTTCTCGAGGAGTTTTGAGGTGTGCTTCCGTGCTGATGAACCCGCCCCTCGGTTTCAATCTATACATTCTCTGTGACTCAATACTGGCACTTCCCTCAGAGTTGTTGGAAGCGCGCACATTCCCAACTATTAAGAAAAAAGGAGCCGCTTGATTCCTTCTATCGCCCGATAGCTCTAACTTGTAATATCTATCTAAGATCTTTGAAACCTTCTCAACTCGCTTCTTAGACCATCTGCAATTCTCATTCCTTTTCCTTTAAGATCCGGCCCAGTAGGCTTTTTTGGCGCTTCGAGGTGCTACTGGCCGATATACTTTCCCTAATTAAAGCAGATTTATGGTTTTCCGCCCTGTTAGGAACTACGGGGAGACTTGCGTGGTGGCGCTTGACATATCCAAAGCTTCTGACCGGGTATGCACGCGTCACTGCTCTCTCCAGCTCCCATACTTTGTATTTTCTTCTTCTCTTTGCCTTTACCAGTCCCTAGCTTCTTTCAAAATCGCTCAATATCGCTTTGTTGATGGGGCGACTTTTCTTTTTAAACTGTCATAGTGGTCGTCTTTCTCAGGGTTTTCTGTATTATCTCTACTTTATCCTGCTTTCATTAATGATCTTCTCACCTTGCACTTAACCTAATCCACTCAAATGCCGAAGACTCGACCCTTCATTCTTCCAATCATTTCAATTCTGCTCCCTCTTTTACTTCTAGAATTGCTCTCCGTCTTAATCTTGTCCGATTCTATTCCGCTGATGCTGGATAGAATTTCCGCGGTGGGGTCGTTCTCAACCTTGTGAAACTTTAATTCTTTAAAAACCCAACTTCTACAAATCTCCCTCTCAAAGACACCTAACTTTTCTATCTCTTTCGACGGTTTCTCTCGTCCTCTCCTGTTTGACAATATCAAACATCCTTGGCCTTAAACATAGAAACAAAAAAATGTTTTTGGAAACCTCAAACATCACAAACGGATGCTAGGGCAGCCTCAAAGTAACTGGGAGTTCTGTTAGAATGCGAGACTTTTTTTTCCTCTTCTCAGTTATTCCAGCTACACAAGGGTCTCATCCGCCCTTGTATGGAGTACTGGTTTCACCCAGCTTTTGGATAGGGTCGAGTCAAAGGCCAAAAGGCTTATAAACTGTTCTGTACTTTCTAGTTCACTTGACCCTCTATCTTTACGACGCCCTCGTAGCACAAGGGGTGCTGTGTCGGCACATAGAGTTTTGTGTTGATATTTGTAACTCCAGGCTAGTTCGCTGCGGTGCTTCCTTCTTTTCCTGCACTCTGTTCTGTGGAATTCTCTTCCATCTTCTGTTTCCTACTCAATTTAATCTCCCTCACTTTAAAGCCTGCGTCTGTTCTCATCTGCGTAATTTGCGCTAAATGAATTTTTGAGGCGTTCAACACCCCATCCTTGAATAGGGTTCTGCCCGTGAGCGGCGGTGGCAACTGTAAAAAAAATATACATAAAAGGTTCTAATAAGGAATTCCTTAAGCTAGCTGAAACCTCACAAGAATGGCATCTTCGACGATGAACCACTTCTAGAATGCATTTAAATAGCATAACACAGAAGTGGAAGTTGCTTTATCAGCAACTCCTGGCAACAACACTGATAGTGACGATGGTGGCTTTTCAGCAAATAAACCTAATGAAGATGAAGAGGATTTGGCCCCGTTAGACTTTGATAAGTTCATGGCCGAAATTGCATTGAAATCTCATTCAACTTCAAAGGAATCACACCAAGGAACCTCATCGAAAAAACTTGAAGAGACAGTCATCAAGGAGCAAAAAGGTAATATTCAAATTGCATTGTTGAAAGAGGAGAATGAAGGCGTTCACCTTCTAACGAAACATGGAGATGCTGCCTACAGAAGAAAATCCTTTCATGTGGTGGCATCAAAATGGGCCAAGGTTTTCATTATTATCAGTGCTTGCAAGCAAATAATTATCAGCCCCTCCCTCATCAAGTCGAGAGCGCGCGTATTTTTAGTGTAGGTGGAAATGTTTTTAGTGTAAGTGGGAACAGGCTCTCGCCAGATACTAGTGAAAGTTTAATGTTTTTGCATCACAAATTGAGAATTTTTGAATTTGGTCATTGAATGATATCATCTTTATCTTAAAAGGAGTATATTATTATTAATGTCATGTTTGCAGATTAATAGCGTTTTTTTAATTTTTGACTATTTACAAAGGTAGAAGCCACTTTCAAAGTGTAGCTCATTATATTGTGCTAGTTTAAGATCTTCTTTTACAGAGTAAGTAAATAATGTTTAAACATAAAAGCTAGTTAGCTAAACTTTGTTAAATACTTTACTGGAAAATGGAAATGAATATTTTTTGAATAACCACAACCATAAAAAAGTTATTCATATTATATTTGCATTTTATTATTTTTAAAAGAATACTATTTATTTTATAAAATAAAATATACTTGGGCACACCAAATATGAAAAATAAATGACTAAGTATTGGTTGTACAGGGAATGCAATCTTGAGTTGCCTAGAAGTACACAAATGTTCTATCTTAATTAATGTGTATTTATTATATTAGTTAAGTATCGGAATCGGCAAATAAAAAAATAGAGTATCGGTACATATATATATATATATATATATAAATATTTATATATTATATATATATTTATATATTCTAGTAAGTCATAGTTGAATAATAAAATAAATATATATAATATTATACTATATATATATAAAAGATTCTCTTCTCTCTCTGTCTCCTCTCTCTCTCTCCTCTTCTCCTCTCTCTTTCTGTCTCTCTCTCTCCTCTCTCTCTCTCTCTCGAGAGAGGAGAAAAGAGAGAGAGAGAGGACTCGTCGCAGTCAGAAAATCCACCCTAAGCTTGCACGGGACCGCGACGGAACCCTCACTATGGCATATCGTCAGTGGGGGTTTATCCTTGAGCTCAGGTGGGCCATCAACCATACCTCCTCACAAAACTCCGCCATTCACTACTATTATGCATCTTTCTTCTCGCCTTTGCCAAACTCACATTTCTCTCCTCCAGGCATTCATTCCTTTACTGACTCAATCCACTTTTTCTTCGGTCTCCCAGCCGGTCGATTCCCAACATACTTACCACTATACAACCGCTTAACCAACCGACTAACATCCATCCTCTCTTCGCATGACCAAACCATCTCAACGTACTTTTCATTTATTCTCTCATTTATCCCTTTCTTCACACCACACAACTTTCTAACACGTTCATTCCTCATTTTATCAATTCTTTTCACACCTAACATGCCATCTGAACATTTTATACTTTAAATCTATACCTCTTATTCAAGACCATAGTCTCACTACTATACATTAACACTTGGTAACAACAAATAACCCCATCATGTAAGACCCTAGCGCACTCAAGACTTAGTTCCTTACACTCCACCTAAGATTTCGATCATGCCAACCATGTCACCTTCCTGCTCATTCACAACTTTTTCCTACTACACTCTACAATCATCCGTTCCCCTTTTCCATGCAACATATATCAATAAATATTAACTTAGACACTTGTTCCAGCTGCTCACATCTAACATAACTTCACACCCACCGAGGACTGTCCTCACTCACAACTGCCAAATCTCTCTACCAATCTTCTCAAACTCTCTTCAAATTCACCACACAAAACCAAATCAAATAATAGGTAGGGCACCCACCACTCCTCTTCCATTCTCCATCATTCTGACACCATCTCCTACCATCCCCACCTCTAATTCTTTCATAACCCCATCCATATATAAGGAGACATAACACATTCTCTTCTCACTCCACGCAAATGCTACACTAAAACAAATCACTTTTTCCGGAACATTTATTCCTTACAGAATCATTCCACGCTTCAACTATCGGGTCATACATACTTTTGATTCCATTCAGAAGAAACCTACCATCAACACCATATATCACTAGCTTCCCTATTAATCCTATCATACGCCTGTTGGAAATCCATAAAACCTAAATACAATTTATTTTTCTTCTCCTCATTTTCTCTAAATCATCTTGTTCAATGTAAAGATTGAAATCCACATATCCTCTAGCACTCCTAAAATGGACCTTGCTCTTCACCAATCAGTTCTTCAGTCACTCGACGCACCTCTTTCGACCAAAATACTAGCATATATTTCCATACAACACTCAATAACTATTCCCTTATAATTCCTCAGTCCCTTATCTCCCTTCCCCTTATAATTAAAGTGGTATACCTAACTGTGATTGCTCTCCTCAATCCCTCAAAAAACGTAACCCTCCATAAAACGCCTTTGGGGGTTTAACAGACAACCTTCCAAAATCATCCAATCACCATCCGGTTTCCTTCTTGATCATTTCACCCAGTAATTCATCTATACATGCAGTTTACCATATATATATTATATAATATATATAGATCATATATAATATAATTATACCGTAGTATATATATAATATATACTAATATTATATCTATAATATATTATATATAATATATATTATATTATATTACTCTAAATTATACCTGCGGATGATTTTGGGTTCTGTGTGGCCGAATCTGAAGACGAGTTTAGAGGATCGGTGAAGTTTGGCAGGGTATTAAAAGGAGGGGGTTTTGAAAGTAATGCGTAGATAGCAGTAAGGTTATGGTTGTGAGTGAAGGCAATCATTTGTGTGGAAGATTATGTTAAGAATGGTGAGCAGCTGGAACAAGTGTCAGAGTTTAAAAATTTAGGTGTAGTGTTGGATGAGAAGGGAACGGGATGATGCAGAGTGTAGTAATACAGTTTTGAATGGCAGGAAGGTTGCTGGTGCAATTGAAGTCGTTGGTGAATGTAAAGGGACAATCTTGAGTGCGCTAAGGTCTTACATTCAATCGAGGGTATGTTGTTACCTGTGTATTGTATAGAGTGAGACTATGGGTCCTGGAATAAAGAAGTAATAAGATCTAAAGTTCAATGTGTCAGATGGACAATCTTAGGGGCATGCGTAAGGTGTGAGAAGAATTGAATAAAATGAGGAATGAATCGTGTTAGGGAGTTGGTGTGGTGTGAAGAAAGGGGTAAATGAGAGAATAATGAACAGTATGTTGAGATGGTTTGGTCATGTGGGAAGAATTGAATGATAGTCGGTGGGTTAAGCGGATGTATATGTGGTGAGTGTTGTTGTGGGAACCGACCGGCTGCAGACCGAAGAGTAAAGTGGATGAGTCGGTGAACGAATGTCTGAAGGAGAAGAAATGTGAGTTTGTGCAGATCCGAGAAATAAAGGTGCATGAATCGGAGAGAATGGCGGGCGTTATGTTATGGGGGCATGGTTGTGGCCCACCTGGTCCCAAGGGATGAACCCCTTACATTGCCGATTTACCATAGTAGAAAGGGTCCGTCGTGGTCCCATGAAGCTCTAGGGTGGATTTCTGTCTGTGACGAAGTTTCAACTAACATTAAGGTGGTACATGAGGGGGAGTCACTAGGCGGCTCTCTTTTCTGACACTTGCTCAATATTCCCATCCTACTTGCTCTTTCTTTTTCCGAATCACTTGTAAATCCATCTTTGGGAAAAAAGTAGATAAAGATCGAATGTTGAAAGAAAAAAGATATCCTAAGTGTGTAACTAATCATAAGGTATAGATAGTCAGGTATTGACTAGGAATATATATAGTATGAATAATATAATTAATGCATTATATATACTATATAATATAATTTATAGATATATAATATAATTATATTTATATTAATATATATATATATATTATATATATATAAAATTATTAATTATATTATACATACATACATATATATATGAGTATATAGAACGCCTCGTGTGCGCAGGAGGTTGGTCTCCACCTCTTCATAGCGAAGAGGACGGTGGGTTCAAATCCTCCGCGTAGCAGTTGGTTTTTTCTACCTGGGGGCAAGAATCTAAAACTTAACTCGACTACTAACACGTTGGTGGCGCTGGTTTTGGGATAGCCGGCTAAAGTTTTCGATGTTCCTGTGGTCCCCCCGTGTTACCCCATGCATAGGGGATAAAAGCACGTTTAACAAGGCTATTTTTTTTTATATATATATATATAAATAATAATATATAGTTATTATAAGTTAATTATTATAAGAGGACAAATAAAGAACTATATATGATCTACTATATATATATATAAATCATAGTGAGATAATAGTATAATAGTATATATATATATATATATACACTATATATAATAACTATAAATACGCAAACTCAACTTTGTAGGTTAAATCTTAAGATACCTAGATGCATACTACTAACAACGCAGCAAAAATATCAGTATTAGAGGATGTGGCACAATTTTGAAAACATGCTTGTTCTAACGAACACCAGGACTCTCTTAAATATAAATAAAAATTGAAACATTTTCCCATAAGTGTTGCTCGAAAATCTAATTGCATTTAATGTGGGCTATAAATTTTAAATCGGAAACCACACCTTAAAAATGGCTGCCTGCCAAACTTCAGGACCAATGCTTGGAGAGACTGTTTGCCCGGAGCTAACAAGCAATCCTTGCCGTTCTAATTCATTAATTCCACAGCGACGAACTTGGAAGCGAGCTAAATAAGGAGCTTTTGCAGCACTGCAGGGAATATAGAAAAATTATGCAAAATACAGTGAATAAGGGCAAAATTCTTACAATCTCGTAGAATTTAATAATAATTTAATTAAGATGAAGAGAAAACCAACTAACCTTTGCATGGGTGTCCCACTATTTCTGTCTATATCTATAATAACAGATTCAGGATTAGAGGGTAAATAACAGCCATCTTGCAGAAGAATTGCCCTTAAAGCTTCTAGGCAAGCCTTTTTTCTTTCAATTCCTTAAAAAAATAATTGGATAAGAAAAGCTCAGAGAATAAATAGAAAACTTATATT